>PVJO010018608.1:8614-36352 GCA_004026905.1 Hystrix cristata
CTGATTTGCATACATTCCTTGCATTTTCCTCACTTTACTTTGTGGCCGGCTGCGAGTCCGCCACGCCAGCCCCGCCGCCTCGGACCCAGCGGACTATAGACTGAAACCTCTGCAGACTGTGAGCTAATAAACCTTTCTTCCCCTAACTTTGGGTGTCGGGTATTCTGTCCCAACAACGAGAGAAAAGTAACTAAAACAATGGCCATCATCAAGAAATCAAAAAATAACAAATACTAGCAAGGCTTCAAGGAAAAAGGAACATTTCTACATTGTTGGTAGAAATGTAAACTAGTACAAGCACTGTGGAAATCAGTATGGAGATTCCTCAAAAAACTAAAAACAATTCCATTTGACACAGCTATTCCCCTTCTAGGTATCTTCCCAGAAAAGTTAAAGACATCATACTACAGTGATACATGCATACCCATGTTTATAGCAGTACAATTTTCATAACAGCTAAATCTTAGAAGCAGCCACCTACATGTCCATAAACAGATGAGTAGATAAAAGAAATGCAGTACTTAAACACAAGGACGTACTACTCTGTCATAAAGAAAGATGAACTTGAATCATTTGTAGGAAAATGGATGTACCCAAGACCATAATGTTCAGTGAAATAAATCAGACACACAAGCTTAAATATTGCATGGTTTCTCTTATATGAGAAACCCAAATTATAAATAGCAAAATAAAAGATAATAGGAAGTAGGGAGATAGATCTTTCTCAAATGGAAAGGGAATCAAGAGATTGAGAAAGGGACTGGGCATGGTGCTGCATGCCTATAATTCTAGCACTCACGAGGCTGAAGCAGGAGGATTGCTGCAAGTTCAAGGCCAGCCTGGGCTACATAGTGAGTTCTGAGTTGGCCTCCACTACACAGCAAGACCCTGTCTCAAAAAACGAAACCTAAACCAAACCAAAACAAGAGACGGAAGAAAGGGGGAAAGAGCGGAGGGAAAGTGGATGAAAATTTAGTGAGACCCTACATGATGAGGATATGACACTCTGTGTTGTGTCAACTCAATCAACAACTCAATCAACATTTAAGATGGGTAGGTACTCACCTGAATTCAACTATAACCTTCCTCTGTGGCAAACCAGAGAAAAGTTCACTTTTTAATCCATATTTTGAGCCATCTTCAATTACTTGTTGTAGCACGGCCTGGAAAATAAAAGGAGTGGGATTTAATGACAGAAAATACTGTGCTATTCATTACTTTGTTACTGGGAATTAAATAGTGCTAATTTGTTTATTCTAATTTATGTAGCTGAGAATTTTATACCACTGTGAGCAGCACCAATCTCCCTTGTTGCTAATGCTCATTAGAACAGTCATAACAGGTACTGCTCATCTCCTGAAAACCTATAAATCTCAACTGTTCATTCCTATAGTAACTAATGATGTACGTATTTATAGATGAGGAAACTGAAGCTTAGTGAGATGAAGTAACTGCACAGGTTGCAGAGTAAAGAGTAACAAAACCAGAAGAAGCATCTAATATTTATCGAGTGTATGCTATGTGCCAAGGACTGCGCTAAGCATTTTTTTATATGTCCTCGCTCATTTAATCCTCACAACAGCATCAGAGATGTACGGTATTTTCGCAAACAAGGAAAGAAAAACATTGAGAGACTAAGGTCACACTGTAATCATGTCATATAGAAAAAATCTTTTCCACTCTACAGTAAAGGTGTTAACTAATGTATGTATGCAGTTGCTGCTTTTTTGATATTAACAATCACAAGTAATGGCAGGAAACAAACAGATGTATAATTAAAAGCCTACTGGCTATACAAGTGACAAACAAGGACACCTTGCAGAAACTTCCAAAATACATTCTAGGTTAAGTTTTAGTTACCAACACAGAACTATTGTCTAGTTCACAAAAGCCACTTTGTTTTCTGTTAATAGTGATGATGAGTTTTCCAAAATGTAGGATTTTGAAACTACCACGATAAACTTTTATTTACATTACTGGTTTTGCTTCACCAACTATATTTTGAGGCCTAAAAATGTACTTCATAATGTGAAGAGCTTTATTGCAAAAAAAGAAATGGTTAAGATGGTACTAAAGGGAACAGACAAAAAAGGTAATAGCAGGCAGTAAAACCATATAGCCAATATGTAAAAAGCAACATCCACAGAGTGGCAGATGACCTGTTTCTCTGTTACCTTTACTCCATATAATCTTAAATATGGGCAACATTTCCCATTTAATGCAAAACTAAGGTTCAGAGTATGTACTTGTTCAAGGATACAAAAGTCATATTTTGTTTACTCACACTGTACAGCAGGAAACAAAGAGAAAGAATACATCAACATTAAGTTGAATAGTGCCACTCATATAGTAGAGGCCCACTAAGTGTAAGAAGACTATAAATGGAGAGGTAAACATTAGTGAGAAGGAATCCATATTCAGGTTATTCTAAATTTAAGGTCTACAAATCTTTTCTCACTTCCCATCCCTTTGTATGAAATGAATGGTAGCCTCCATAAAAGTTAATAACAATGTTAGACTTCTCTTTAGCAAATTACCCTCTCTCAGTTCACTGGTTTCTCAGGCATGAACAAAAGTTCCTAGTATTTACTCTTTCCATCAACCTCCAAAACTCATCCCCAAGCCTGTGCATGCTCCCTCCTAAATATCATCACAGGTGTTCCCTCAGCCTTTTTAGATACTTACCTGCCAGCTATACCACTGCAAAAATAATCACAACAAAATGATACCTCTTTTCTTATATTACTGGCGGGGGGGGTGGTTGCTGGGGATTGAACTCAGGACTGCACACATATTCTATCACCGTACTACATCGCTAGCATAAAAACACATATTTAATCAAGTACATGTTCTATTTAATCCATCAGTGATACCCTACAATTAAAAAAAATTTAACTGGCGAGGTATGGTGGTGCATGCCTGTAATCCCAGCACTCTCCGGGAGACTGAGGCAGGTGGATTTCAACTTCAAGGCCAGCCTGGGAAACTTTGTGAGTAAAAAATAAAAAAAGAGCTAGGGATGCAGCTTAGTGCGCTCAATCCCTACCACCATCAAAAACAAAGAAAGAATAAAAGAAAGAGAAAGAGTGAAATGAAGGAAAGATGGAAGGAAGGAAGGAAGGAAGGGGGCAGAGAGACAGAGAAAGTAAGTTTACCAATTTCTGGTCTGACTTTTACTTCACATGTATATCTTTTTTTTTTTTTTTTACTTTTAAGAAATTTATTTGTTGAAGGGCATAGTTTTGAAGTCATAAATTGCAAGTTAGAAGTGCTAGTAATTTTTTGCAATAAATATCTGTTAAGGTGAAATAAATTTAATTGGTATACTATAGTTTACATTTAAACATACACACATTGATAAATAGGTGAGCTTCTAGCTTATTCATCTATAGAAATACCAGGAGACTTCTGTAGCTCACTGACATTCCGTAGTTAAAAGCTTTCATCTCTACCCACTAATCTCCTTATTATTTGGTAGGGATTATATTACTGAGATGTAAAGATTAAATGGTTTGGGTGCTGGCCTCAAGGAACTTATGATCAAATAAAAGCATAAAAACATCACAGTGTAATGTATGATGAGTATGATAATGCAGTAAAGTATTGTAACTGTATTATCATGTGTAGGAGGCAATCCCAGTGTAAAGAAAGGTATACAAAGTCTATCCTGGGGAGAGAGGGCATGACCTTGAATTGGGATGAGAAGAATGTACCTGGGAGATCCAAGAAATCTTTCAAAAGGTATGCTTTTTGGAATGCTTTGGCAAATTAATGAATATTCCAATTTGTTGGTACTTTCTCTATCACCATCGTCTTTGAACAAGAATGATCTCTGCCACTTCATCTAACTCCACTAGTTGATTATTTTCCTATGGCTTCCACCAGGACTTATAAAAAGGCTATCTCTGCCTACTTGCTTCATCATTTCTTTGGTCAACAGCTGTGTTTAAAACCACTCATTCTTTCCATGTGTTCACAGAAACTACCTATGACTTGAATGCAACCACTGTCTATGGCTGCTTATGAGCAAAAACTTAATTAGTCGATGACAGAAATGGAATGATTTAAATTAGTATCTCTTTCTGTCCTCCCCCTTGGTAGAGCATACAAAATTAAACTTATCAAATAAAAAATGTGTATGAAATATAACAATACTATCCATCACACAGGGTAACTGTAAGATATACCTAATACAGTTTTGTCTGCATTTTTTTCTAATTAAAACCATATTTTCTTTTCTCCCTCTTAACTGAAATGCATACTACTCAAAGTTAGTTTTTCTGGAAAGTCACTTGCATACACAGGTGGAAGCTTGGTACCAAAATGACCGACCTTCGCAATGCCACTGTTATTCCTGAAGCAAAGAATGATTAATTTGTTGTTGGTCCTAAGAAGGGCTGAATTTTTTCCCTGATGTGATCTGAAAAATTCATTAGACATGCAAATGACCACTGTCTAAGACTTGAAATTAGTCAACCCAAAATGTAGAAGAAATTATTGTTAACATTATAACACAGAGCAATAAAATTGTAAGATGTAGCATAGGCACATTTAATCCTTCTTTACTATGACACTGAGCAGTGTTATTGTAATCTATTAATTTATTTGATCCTTTAATGTAAATCACACTAAGAGTCAAATAGTTGCAATAAAAGGAGAATTTCCATGTGAGAACAAGCAGCTGAACTTCAAAGTCCTAATTCTTTGCTCTCCATTGTCAACTGAGGAGGACTTAGAAACTTTTTAGTAAGTGAGTAGCTGCTATCCTTATGCCAGAGAAAATTCTGTAGTTTGTTAATTGTAATAAAGATAAAAATTCATTGCCATTGAAATGTTAAATTATTATATAAATGTATGCTTTATCTCAAAATATAAACTTTATCTCTTTCTGCTAAGCTTACTTTAAAGGCAAAACTTCATCTACAATAGCATATTTTCCTTTCTCAGGAACAACAAAAAGAGGGAAATATTGTTCAAGTGGCCTCCCATTTGGAAGGCACATTTTGGCAAGCTGCATTTCTACTTCCAGAAAACTCAGAAAATAAGCCAGGTGTGGTGGCACAGGCCTGTAATTCCAGCACTTGGGAGGCTGAGACAGGAGGACTGCAAGTTCAAGGATAGATACTAGGCTCTATCTATCAACCCAGACTACAAAATGAGATTGTTTCAAAAAAAACCCCAAAAAAACAAAAAACCAAAAACAAAAACACAAAAACACAAAAACAGAAGGAAAAAGAAAAAAAACTTACAGCCTTACAGGGCTTGTAGATACTCTGAATTACATATCCTTGGAATGAGACTACATTACTAGAAATTTTGGTTTTACAGCTGTTTTCAACTCACTATAACATTTGCTAAATGAGACAACACTGACACAATACTGAATTATATTTATACAAATAACAGTCAAAAGTATGCAAAATAATAAATTTTAAAACTTAATTTAAGTGAAATCCACCTAAAGGTCTCATATTACTAAGCTATCCAGGGTTACCTGCTCTCCAAGGTCTTACTGGAGCTATTCCTCTATAAGAGTTCTCCAACTCTCTAGGACAGTGGTGGCAAACCTATAGCACCCACGCCATCTGTTTTTCTTTTAAGACAAAAGATGTTAATGTATGAGTTGTTTTTTCTCAACTAAAATCTCAGCATTCAGGTTTAATTGCAGTGTTGGCACTTCGCGATAAATAAGTGAGTTTTGGGTTGCAGTTTGGGCACTCATTTCTAAAAGGTTCACCATCATTGCTCTAGGCCATCCTGATTTCTCCATCTCAGAACTTTTTTACATTTATTTGTATCAGCCACTTTTTTTGTTGTTGTTTATTGTTTTATTAAAAGAACAGCTGTTCTTGGTTTCTTCTGTATAAACTGCACATTTCCAACAGACTATAGGCTACCAAGGGGTAGAAACCAACATACTCTTTTTGTACTCAATATTCAGCTACTTACTCACTCAACAAATCGTTATCTAGAATCCACTACAGGCCAAGAGCTGTGCTATAAACTAGAGATGCAATAGTGAGAAAAATGGATGCTACAACCCGAATAGGAATTAGAGTTTAAAGGGGAAGTGACATTAACAAAATAAAAGGAATGTAAAATAGCAACTAGAACAGGTTCTGTAAAGGAGAGATATACAGTGCTGTGAGAGAATATAAATGAAAAGATCATGAAAATACTGCCAAGAAAATATCAAGAGCTGAAGGGTAGTTGTTAACTTAGAGCACACTCCAGGCAGGAGGATCAGCATGTGCAAATGTCGTGGAGAAAGATGAGGCATCATGCATTTCAGAGCTGGAGGAGGATCAGCCGGGCTAAAGCAGAAAAGAGGGAAAGCACAACGGCTTGACAACAACTCATTCTTACCTTTGTTAACAGCTCTCTGTTTATTTTGAAATTTATAGTCCCTGGGCCAGTGCTGATCTCACTTACCACTGTGTCGCATTTAAGCTGAAAAGATAATGTAAAACAGGTAAGCTATATAATGGGCCTAATGAGACACAAAGTTCTAATACTATAAAATTGACTTACAAACATATAAGTCATCTCTCAGTCATTACAGCTGGACCCCTTCTGTAGCCAGTCTCTTCAGTCCCATCATTCTATTTAGGGAAAAATAATTTCTTTTTTCCTGATGAGAATGCCATTTTGGTATTCAGAATTTTTCCTTTCTTCTCTTCCTTCACCTCAAATTCTCCACCTATCACACAATGACCTCTTTATTTCACCCATCCTTCACAAGAGCCACAGGACATAACATTCTGTCACAGCCTACACTAATCACTTGGACTAAGTGGATGTAAATGGTCTGCTTCTCTGAGTGTGCCTCTACTGCTTCACCTGCTAGGTGCTCCAACTCCCCAATAAACCTATGGAACTAAAGAGGGTACTGTGGTCACTGAAGAGCCACTAGTCTTTATTTTTAAGATCTTACAAGAAATAGGAGGAAAGGGGTTAAATATTGTAATTGAACTAATTCTGACCCTGGTGTATCTCCTGATAAAAATTTGAGGTGATTCTGCACCTCAAAACCATAATGTTAAGTAAATAAATCAGACACACAAGTTTAAATACTGTATGGTTTCTCTTATATCCCCATGATAAATGTAATCATTATGTACTGCACACATGTACTAATAAAAAAATTGAAAAATATCTACTCAGCTACCAAAGCTCCTTTATCATACTCACTCTTTAATTAAGCATCTTTTTCTATGATACTTTTATTATTCTAATTCTTCAGTTACCAGGTAGGTCTTATGTATCACATATAATAATCTTATTAACAAAACAAACAAAAAAACTCAAGAAAAACCAAAAAAACAAAAACTTGTCCATTATCTGTCTTTTCTGAGGGTATAAACTAATAATTTAGATTTGGTCATCTCTTACATTTAATTCCTCTTTTAGATACCAAACCCATCAAAACCTTAAAATACAGAAGGCTGATTAAATCATCTAACCACTTATTCTCTGTTATCATGTTTCTGTTTACATCTAATAATTTCCTGTCATACTTTAATGTTATCAGAAACTCACTGAAAATTTGTAACCCACTGCTCTAATTTATCAAGCTTGATCTTCTAAATTCAAAAGTCCAACTAGCTTCAGTCTGTAAATTTAATTAACACTTCAGTCCTCCTGAAAGGAGTCAATGAGAAAATTGAACAATGTCAGCTCAAGAGAAATGTTTTAACTAATATGAAATATCACTCTAACCTTACAGTATGTACATGGGTAAAATGGATTTAAAAGATATTTTCCAATATGCCCTGAACAAAGAGAACCTTTTAAACTCATTACTGTAGTTGAGATAGCCTGCAGAGCATTTTTTTCTTTAAAATACTAAGATTATATGGTAAAATGACAATTATAGTATTAAAATACCTTCTCTGCCAGTCTCTTGGCTTGAATTTGATTATCTGGTCTCGAATGGTCATTTCTGTTTTCCAATAAAGAATCCACAGAAAGCTGAAAATCAGCTACTTCTCTAAAGACAAACATTGAAATATGAAAGAGCTATTGATACCTTAAAAAGATTACTAGTATAACAAAGACTTGCTGTGGGTTCTCCACAGCAACGCAATTGTATCAGAAAGTACTGTGCTTTCAAAACTAGAGACAGGGACTGGGGGACTTAGCTCAGTGGTTAAAGCGCTTGCCTAGCAAGCACAGGGCCCTGAGTTCGATCCCCAGCACCAAAAAAAAAGTCTTCCTCAAAACCAAAGGCAAAGAGATTAGAAATCATCTTGTATTTATTTAAAGCTTTTAAAAATTATTTTGTAAAATGCTTCAGCTTATCTTACCTTTATGATTTCTCTGTGAAATACGTAGATGTCTGGCAAGTTAAATGTCCCCCTTCAAATTCTACTGTAACTAATAAGCCAACTGAGAGAAAGGTCCCATCTTGTGACTTCTACAATTCTTCTCCTAGTACTCCAAATGCTTGCCTCTAATTCTTGTTCCTCCAAATGATAAAAGCAATTTTCGCCCCCTGTACTGGGGCTTGAACCCAAAGGCTTCAGGCTAAGCTAAATTCCCAGGCTTTTTTATTTTGAGACAGGGTCTTGTTAAGTCACTAGTTGCTCAGGCTGAGCTCAAAAGTATTTTTTAAATGTAGTTTGAGTTTCAACGTGAGGGAAAAAAAAAAAAAGATTATTCCTAGCACTCAGTAGATAGACAGTGCCACTTGTCATCATTAGGCTAATGACGAAACAATCCAAAAATAAATATAATGCAGCCAATTTGTGAAAATAATCATATTTGATGAGAGTGGTAACAGCTAAAGAAAGAAGGCAGGGAATGGAATCAAAGAAGTGACTGAGACTTATTTACACTATTTGGTTACTAAAAACAAAAATCGACAGTCACTACTGTCGATTGGGGATGGTTGGGGTAGGGAAGTCTTGAAATAAAAATGGGAAAGAGCCAAGACTTGATAATTTAGGTGACTACATGACAGTGTCTACTATATTATTTTCTATGAATTTTTCTATAGATTTGAAATAGCTGACGCTATACAGAATATTGTTTAATCAACACACAAACATTTATATAACTACCTATACCAGCAACTTCTGATGTTTAATAAGGAACTAGAGAATAGGAATAAGGGGTTGAATCAATGTCTGTCTAGCCCATGAATCACATGGAGAGGGGCATAAGTGACTTCTTTCTTATTACTCATGAAATTCAGGGAAATGCCTACAAATTCTTGTGTTGCTTCTGTTTAACATCACATTAAAATACTTGTCTACAATGACCTTAATAATTTTTCTGGAACCAGAAATGGTGGTGCATGCCTGTAATCCCAGTATTTAGGAGGCTAAGCAGGAGGATCACTGTGAGTTCCAGGTCATCGTGGGCTACACCACAGTGACTTCAAGGTCAGATGAACTACACTTTGAGGCCCTCCGCTAAAAAAATGGAATAAACAAAACAACAACAACAACAAAAACTAATTCTGGGTCTTAATCCATTATCTAGAAACTTAGTGTGGATCACACATACCAAATCAAACTCACCTACTGACACCTGAGCTGTAAACACAGACCCTAGTTCATCTCCAAATCGGCCTCTATGTAACGTGATCCCGCTAATCTCTCTGAACCTCAGTAAAATGATGACAGTTCCCACTTCATAGTTTTCCTGAAGAACCAAACCTCCTTATAAATTATATTTATCCTAGTTCTGATGCTAAATAAAAATCAATACTGACCCCAGGGAAGTCTCCTATGTGTATTTCCTTCTGTATTTTGAACATCGTTGGCAAACTGGACTCTTTCTTTCCTAAGATTATTCACTACTGAGTATATGGTGATTCGATACTCTAAAAAATAACTGTAACACTGTGAACTCATTTCAGGGTTAACTACATTTATATATTCTTTCCAAAAGACCCTGATAGTTTAGTAAAGTATTCGTGCCCATTAGGAGAAACTAAAAAAATCAGTTTAACAAAATGGGAATAATACAAAATGCAAGACAGGAGCAACATACATACAAATCAAGACAGAAGCAAACGAAAAAGACTTAAAAATCAAAGAAAAAAAATTAAAAGTAAGTAGCAACCACCCTAATTATAATTTTGAAATGAAACAGACTTGAATATACCAGAGATTGTTGAGATTTCTTGATAGATTGCTAGGATACTTTATAAAAGGTTTGTTAATACCATCAGCCTATAGCATGGCACTCACACACTCAAAAAACATGAAGTCACATGATTTTCTGAAGATAGTTTTAAAAAAATTATGAACTAACAGCTATTATTTTATTGTAGACAGGTATGGTATATTAACATAATTAACATATACTGAGGAAACATAACCTCTTCAATAAATAGTGTTGGAAAAACTGGTTATCCACATGCAGAAGATTGAATCTAGACTTGTATATCTTACCATGTAATAAACTAAAATCAAAGAACTAAATGTTGGCAGGTGTGGTGGAGCATGCCTGTAATCCCAGCACTTAGCATGCTGAGGAAGGAGGATCACTGTGATTTCAAAGTTAGCCTGAACTACAAAGTGAGACCCTTTGTAAAACTAAATGTTAAAACAGAAACATGTAACCTGCTGGAAGCTAAAACAGGTAAAACTCCTAAAGACGTAAGCATAGTCAAGGACTTTCTGAACAGAACCCCAGTTGCACAGGAAATAGTACCAAGAATCAACAAATGGGATATCAAGTTTAAAGGCTTCTACACAGCAAAAGAAACAAACAACAGAGTAAAAAGACAATTTACAGAATGGGAAAAATATTTTGCCAGCTGTTCCTCAGAGGACTAATATCTAGAATATTTAAGGAACTCAAAAGGGACAATCAAAATGAACAGACATTTCACAGAAGTAAAAATGGCCAATAAATACACAAAGAAATCCTCGACATCACTGGCCATTAGACAAATGCAAATTAAAACACTGAGATTCCATCTTACACCAGAAAGAATGGCCATCATCAAGAAATCAAAAAATAACAAATGTTGGCAAGGCTGTGGGGAAAAAAGGAACATTTCTACATTGTGGGTAGAAATGTAAACTGGTACAACCACTATGGAAATCAGTATGGGGTTCCTCAAAAAACTAAAAACAAATTCCATTTGACACAGCTATTCCCCTTCTAGGTATCTTCCCAGAAGAGTTAAAGACATCATATTACAGTGATACATGCATAACCCATGTCTATAGCAACAAAATTCATAATACCTAAATCTTGAAAGCAGCCTAAATATCTATGAACAGATGAATGAATAAATAAAATGTGGTATTTATACACAGTGGAGTACTACTCCACCAAAATGAAAGATAAACTTGAAGGAAAATGGATACACCTTGAGACCATAATATTCAGTGAAATAAATCAGATACAAATATCACATGGTTTCTCTTATATGAGAAGCCCAAATTATACATGAATAGCAAAATAAAAGGAAGTAGGGAGATAGATCTTTCTCAAATGGAAAGGGGATCAAGAGATGGAGGGAAGGGGTAGGAGAGAAAGGGATGAAAAAAGGAATTAAGATGTGTTATGTCCATGTACCAACTCCACACAAGGATGTAAACATTATGTACTGCAAACAAGTACCAATAAAAAAAAGAAAAATAAGACAACTGAAAAAACATAAATAAGATTCTTCTGTATTTTCCTGAATTTCCTTAAGGAGATTGTGTGTTTTGCTTTTTTAATAGAAAAATAAACTACAAAAAGAAAAAAAAAACTCCAACCTTTAAAAGACTCAACATCTGAGTTATGAAAACTAGTAGATATTAAAATACTCCAATGTGGGGGATGAAAATGGGCTGCTGTGTGGAGGAAACAACTGGTCCTATGCAGATGATGGTAGGTGACAGACCCATAGGGTTTATTCAGTTTTTAAAAATTAAAAACAAAGTTCTGGTTTCTCTTCAGATCATATAAATCTTTTGTCTTTTAAAATTTAAAAACAAGTTTAAAAGGCAATAGCTGGGGCTGGGGATTTAGCTCAGTGATTAGAGTGCTTGCCTTGCAAGCACAAGGGCCTGAGTTCGATCCCCGGCACCACAAAAAAAAAAAAAAAAAAGGCAATAGCTATTTTCAGAGTTCTTCACAGAAATTGTTGTAGTGTTGGTTAGTGTGAAATTCACAGATCTGGGGGCTAACAACTTATAGCAAAATTCTTAATTCTAATACAGTACACCCAATATTATACGAGAAAGTCATTGTAGCTGGAAATACAATTGAGAGAACCAGCAGAGCAAACTGATTCATAGTACATTCAATAGTATTTTTTAATTTTGTTGACATTTAGGATTATAAGGGAACCTAGGCTTGTATTATGGCAAAGCCACACAGGTTATCTTTCTTAGTAAATTTTTTTTTTTTTTTCAGTGCTGGGGACTGAATCCAAAGTCTTTGTACTGAGCTACATCCTCAGCCTTCTCCTTCCTTATTTTGAGATAGGGTCTTACTAAGTCGCTAAATTGCCCAGGCTAGGCTTCTGCCTTAGTCACCCAGAGAACTGGGATTATAGACATGCATTATCGTGCCCTGGCTTAAGTAAATTTAATGTTCAAAATGTTAGACTTGTAGCCCAGAAAAGTTCTGAAGTCATGCTTGACATTTATTTCCTATTAATTGAAGTTTTAGTACTTTGGATTACTAGAGGCAGGTGAAAGAAATCCTATTCATAAAATGGGCCAAGATGATTCAGTTATTAAATGTCTTTGAAGCAAGATTAAAATTCAGATACTCCTGTTGTAACAGGGATCTAAAGGCTAGACTTGCGCATTCCCAGTGGTAAATAAAAGTAGGCTAAAGCTTGATATATCTGCTTTAATTTTACAGGTCTCCTTTTACCTTAAAACTTGGGGCCACAGCCTTGCTCAGCTCTGCACATAGGCATGTTAATCATTTAAGGAGTATTTGCATTACAAAGTTCATCAACCCTAAATTTACTGAGCCTACCTCATCCCCCTTCATGACCAAGGACAGCAAGATAAGTTACTAGAGTAATTTTCCAGATATATAGGAATACCCAGTTGCCAAGCTTTTATAACATCCAGTGCCAGAACCCCTGGAGTGATGCCTAGAAGTTTCTAATCCTTGTTCTAAACATGTAATCACTTTGGATTCCAAGAAAAGCACAGCCTCACAGACCACCCCATGAGGTTATCTCCACACCAGACCAATTACCCTGGGACAAGAACCAAGGCTCTCCTTGAAGCAGAAGCTGCTATCTCACGACTGGAATCAAACTGCCTCCTCAAGCAGTGATGGCCTCACAGAGCCCATCTTGAGATAACAATCAACCAGGTCAAGGCTTGACCAGGATTACCTCCCCTGCCAGCCGAGCAACCCCCAAGCCTTGCCTTTCACCTTTCCACAAACCCCCAAAGCTTCTGTCAGCCCCTAAAGACAGATCTTGAACCTCTTTACCTGTGCTTCCCAGACTAAACACCTTTCCTGCTCTTCACCACCACTCATCTTTTTTGGTTTTTTGTTAGCTGACACGGGTCTGGCTGTGTAGTTGAAGCTGGCCTCAAAGTCACTATGTGGCCCAGGCTGGCCCTGACTCACGGTGATCCTGCCACCTCAGCCCCCGAGTACTGGGGCGACAGGTGTTCGCCACCACGCCGGGCACTGCTGCTCACCCTGGTGAGTGTTACGGGACACACGGTCGAGACTGTGATAACCCCAGAGCTGGGGCTTCTGCCCTCAAACTCCAGTAACACCCTTATTATACAGAATGTAACTAACGGATTTTGGGAAATAAGTAACTGATTTTGAAGTTGTTATCACAATTTTAGTCCTTTCATTTATTGTTACATAACTAAATTTGAACTTCATTCCCGAAGATTGATATAATTGTCATTACTAGCATAAGAAAACGTCAAAATAATTAACATATGAATATTACCTGTCAAGAGTATCTAAAATACATATTTTAATTATATTAAATCAACTGGAATAATAGGATTGAATATAATGAACAATATCTATGGTTAATTTAAAGGACCATTCTTATAAATTGAAGAGTAGCACTTTTTTGAATTATGAAGAAATTAAGCAACATTTTAGACTGTTACAAACACATTATACTTAACTCTTTTTTGAAAATTGGAATTGCAGATATTGACTTGATCAAGTTTTCTGGTGGAAGATCCAGCACTCTCGAAAGCTAAACACCAAAAAAGAACAAAATAGGACAAGAACATTGATATATTTGTTCTGGATTCAATGGAATACAACTTAGCATCAAAAAGAATAAACTATTGATACATTTACAACATATATGAACCTCGAATACATCATGCATTTTGAATCTGACATTCTGGAAAGCCCAAAACTGTAAGGATGAAGGAAAGATCTGGGGTTGCTAGGGGTTGGCGGTGAGGGACGGTTTTTTTTGGTGTTTTTTTTGAGACAAGGTCTCGCTGTATAGTCCAGGCTGGCCTTGAACTCTTGGCTCTCCTCCTGCCTCAGCCTCCCAAGTTGTTGGGCTTACAGGCGTGCGCCATCATGCCTGGCTCTGGGAGGCTTTGATCATAAAGCAGCAAACTGTGCACCATTTAGAGTGAATTTTACCTTTGTAAATTTAAAAATAAAATTTTTTAAATTATGTAGAAAAGGGCCGGGGATTTAGCTCAGTGGTTATAGTGATTGCCTTGCAAGCATGAGGCCCTGAGTTCGATCCCTGGTACCAAAAACCAAACAAACAAACAAACAAACAAACAAACAAACAAACAAATTATGTAGAAAAAGAAGAGATGAACCACCCTGAATTCAAAGATAATTTTTTTCATTTAAAAATACTGAGTTGCTACTATTTGCTAGGCATTGTTCTAGGTGCTGGGGATACAGCGGTGAATAAAACAGAAAAAGAACTCAGCATCCTGGGAAGCTGAGGGAGGAGAATTGCAAGTTCAAGCCCAACCTGAGCAACTCAGGACTTATTAAGACCTTTTCACAAGAAAAAAAAAATTTTAAAAAGAGGGAAGGGCAAGGGATGCGGCTCAGTGTGAAGGCCCTGGGAACAATTCCTAGCACCATAAAAAATGAAACAAAACCAGACAAAAATCCTATGGCACTTAAAAATGAACAAGTAAAGAGTTAAAAGCATCATACTACAGGGATATATGCACACCCATGTTTATAGCAGCACAATTTGTAATAGTTACATTTGCAAATAGCCCAAATACCTCACCAACAGATGAATGGATAAAGAAAATGTGATTTTTATATAAAATGAAGTACTATTCTGCTATACAGGATAAATGAGACATTTTTAGGTAAATGGATACACTATGAGACTATATTTTTAAGTGAAATAAATTGGACACAAACATTTTAATATTGCATTGTTTCTCTTGTGTCAGAGACTGAAGCATAAATAAGGACCAAAAAGGATGATAGATACTGCGAAGTAGGAAGAAAATGTTCAAATGGGAAGAGGAACAAGGGAAGGGGCAGGAAGAAGCGAAAGGGAAAGGGAAAAAAAAAAGTGAATAGAAGGAAAAAATGGAAACGAAGCTTTTATAAATAAGGAGAGGAAGAAGGGTTAAAGAGAGGGGAGGGGAATGGAGAAAAAGGAAGAATCAAGGTATTTTATGTACAGGCACAAATTTCCTATGATGACTGTGATCATTATGTATATAAAAAGTGTGCTGACAAAATTAATTTTAAAAAGAAGCAAGTAAATACTAGAGAAAATCTTATCCTCAGGCCCTATCAAAGCTTTACTTATCAGAATAACAGGGGTTCAACAAAACAAAAGGGCTGGGTGTGCAGCTAAGTGGTAGAGCACTTGCCTAACATGTGAGGCTCTGGGTGTGATCCCCAGCACTAACACACACATACACACACGCGAGTGCATGCATGCAAAAAACAGGGATATTTAAAAAAAAAAAAAAACTTCTCTCATGATTATAATATATAGCCAAAATTGTGAACCAATGCCCTAACCAGACACTTGAAGTTGGGTGGAAGAGACATTCTCCCATGTTCTGAGTAATTCTTACATGACAAGTATGTCTTTTTCACATGCTTTAGTTTTTCCTTGGAACAATCAAATGATTTTCATAATATTATAGCCTTCATTCCATGAAAAAGGTTTGCCTTTCTCTGTAAAGTACAGAGAATTAATGTAACCTGCCTAAGTGGAAAAGCTAAGATGTGAACACACACACACACACACACACACGCATACACCCCCCAAAATATACAGCAAATGTTAAATTAAAAAAAATTATCATAGTAAAAGACACATTGCCATTAATCCCCATCAAAATACTCTCTCTTGTTTCAAACATTCTTATCCCACCATTTTTAGTCACTTTGTGAAGCGGTTCTACAAGTCCTCCTTTATGTCTTTACAAGGTGTGATAAAAAAAAAAATACCGTGGAATGCTGCTGCCAAGTGCCATCCAAGAGAAAGTAGGCCATAAAAAGATCACAGTGTGTCCTCATCCATCTTATTCACCAGATCCGGTACCATATGACTTCTGGATCTTCCCCTAAAGTTAAATGATCATGAAAGGCGAACATTTTCAACTGATTCAGGACACTGAGGCAGCTACAAGAGCACAACTAAAAACATAAAAAAGGACTTCCAGAACTGCTTCAGAAAGTGGCAACACTGATGGCCTAAGTGTGTTTGAAGAGAGGGAGAGTATGCCTTCAGTGAAAAATGCATCCAAAAAGAAAAAAAAAAAAAGTGAAAGAGCAATCCAGCCATAATGAATTTGAAACCTATCTTCATCTTTCTCCCCCACTTCACCTATCCTGATGCAGCCTCTGTATCTGAGAGTCACAGACCTGGACTCAAACTGTATTTCTGCCACCTAGGAGGCATGTGAACCTTGAGCACACATTGCATAGTTATGTCACACAAAGCTTTTCTCTGTGGAGAAACGGAGTGATGAGGAAAATAGGAAAAGTAAAAAATGTAAGATGGACTTAAGAAGAAATCTTGAGGTGTCTGATAAATGGTCAGGAGACCAATAAACCACTGTTTCCTGATGAGTAATATTATTTACTCTTGATCACCAACAAAAGTAATCTGTTGAATTTCACATACTTATTAAGTGGCCCCAAATCAGACCTGGAGCTATTGCTCATCTTAAAGATGATTTATACATTTGTGCTTTGGCCTAGTATACGCTGATTTTTAAATTGAAATATTAAAATAAAACCTTTTTGTTTTAAATTTCTAGTCTTTAGGAAATGAATTACTGCATCCCCTACATACAAGTTATTTCCTTAGGATGTATTCCCACAGGTGGATAAATATTTCCAAAGCATCTAAAGAACAAAGATTGTAACAGTTCCTGTTTATATCACAAAATGTTACCACCAATAAAGACACATCAGTAATAAAGGTTCTATTATAATCTCTTTTAGGAAAAAAAATGCAAATTCCAGTTCCACTTTCATTAGCTATGAGCCCTTGGGAAAGAAATTTTATACCAGTGAACTTTAGTTTTCATAACTGAACTATAGAGATAATAAATCTATTAAATTAATAAACTAGGACTCTTAGGAGGATTAAAGAATATGTCATAAAATAAGTATGCAATAAGTACTATTTCTTTTTCCCTTGAAAAGTTTTTAGTTTATTCTGGATGTAACTTCTCCCCAACTTACTCACAACAACTAAGATTTCTGGCTATCTTAAATATACTTAACTCTTGAAAAAAAGAACTTTGGATGCAGATCAATTTCAAAGCATTTCAGCTGACAAGTAGTAAATTTAGGTAGCAATAAAATGTTTCCCTTCAAATAAACACCACAAAAAATTCATTGTGGTATAAACTAAAAACTACTTGGAATCATTGATTCTACTGTAGTTCATATTTTCCAAAAAAGCTCTGTGGGAGCTTAAACATACAAAACCAAAATGGAAGTATGTATAAAATTATACCATACAACATAAGCTCATGATAGTTACTGTGTTTCACAGCAACCAAGGTACAAAGAAGGAGCCAGCAAATCAGCAGGAGCAAGTTTTTCCTAAAAGTAATTGTCAGCATAGGCTATCCTGTAAAGGAAGAAATGAATACCAAAATAGTAGTTTCAGTAGCAGTTTTATGAAAGGCACAGAAACATTCTTACATGATGTAAATTTAAAAAAGAAAGGGATTGAGGGATGGGGAATTAAGTATTCAATGGGTGTGGAGTTTTAGTTTTGCAAGATGAAAAGAATTCTGTAGACGGTTGCGATGGCCCAGAATAATGTGAATATACTGTATGAGCCACTGAACTATACAATGTACTTGAAAATGCTTAAGATGGTAAATTTTGTTATATGTGTTTACCTACAATTCCAAAAAGAGGGAAAGATTTCTGAGATCAAGCACTTGAATGAAGGCTTCTTCATATAATCTCTCACCTGCCACCCAATAACAAAAGGAAGGAAAAAAGGCAGATAGTAGCTAAGTAGGTAGATTGGTTTTCCAGCAGCAAATACACATGGTTGACACAACCCAAAGTCATAAATTCAGAAGGGACAGCCAAGGAAAGACAGTCGACTGAGCTGAATGGAGCAGCCTGTTTGGTACAGCTCCTAACTTGCTCCTCCAGTACCAGAAGTCATAAAGTAACAATTCTCATTAATACCCCAATCTAGATAGAAACAAGTTGAATGAATTCCATCATTTTTTTCCTCTTGTGACTGGCAGATGTTGCCAAACTGTGGGTGAGAATGAGTAAAGCAAGAGAATTCTGGTACTTTCCAGCAGAAGTAAAAGTTCTAGGGTGGTATTCCCAATTTTAGGGTGTAAACTTTGATTCAACATTGTCTAAGTACTAGGAATCAGAGATGGGACTTTTATAGTAAGATGGAAAAATGTCAAGGCTACTCAGCAAAAATTCAATATGCCAAGTCAGTTCGGGAATGATCTGCAGGGCACCAGGACTTACTGTAGACAGGAACAAATTAGTAGGAAGTTGTATTTTTTGCAACCACCCAAGAACAGTGAGCAAAGAATAAATCCTACAAGGAACGAAGTCATCACATGCAAACAAACAGAGAATCCAGCAGAGCAGTCAAGCATGAACAAGAGAAAAAGAGTAAACATCACAAAAAGACAAATACACTGAAAGACTGGTAGTTGTGAAAGGAGAAGCAGAAGCAGGAGGAGGAAGAGGGAGAAAGAGACACACTGAAAGACAGAATGCAAAGAATGTCGCATACAAAAATTAAAGGCCTGTCCAGAAGAAAAATATAAACCAAGGAATAGAAAAACATTCTTCACAAATGCTTCAGGATTTGAAACTTACTGAGATGTGAATACAGTAAACAAGAACTAAAAGACAAGATGAAAAAGTAAGTTTACAATGGGAGTCTAAAAATTATCGAATTTTTAAAAGTAATAACTACAAAACACAAAAGAATATTCATAATTGAAAATAAAAGTATGACACAGAAGGGATAAGATAATCAGAGAAAACATTTTAATAAACAGAAATTAAAGCAGTCAGAGAAAAATAAAATTTGGGACAAGCTAACTCCAATCTCAGGAAAACTGATGTTACTAAAATACAAAAAAAAATAATGTGACTGGCCAGGGTCCGAGGAGGTCCCCCAAAGAAGAGATGAGAATCTCAACTCACTGCACCCCACAGGTTCTTCCACTCTCATCAAAGAAAAGCATTTCAGCACCTGTCAGAGTGAGGCAGGGGCAAACTTACTAGATCGAGTTAGAAAGTAAAAGAAAATAGGAAAACGACTTCAGCTTGAGGAGCTGAAGAGGCACAGGTCTGATGAAGGGGACCAGGATGGCCAATTAAAAAAAGAATGAGACCACATTTCTTGGATTTGCTGGAGTGTGGTAATCATTACCTTAGCTCTGTTTTTGAAACTTGTTTTTTGTTTTTTTGAGACAGGGTCTTGTTAAGTAGTCCAGGCTGGCCTTGAACTAGCAGCAATCCTCCTGCCTCAGCCTCCTGAGCACTGGAATTACAGGCATGTACCACGATGCCCAGCTTCTTAGCTCTGTTTCTGCAAGATGGCTCTAGGAGAAATCCTTATTGTTTGAGGGGGCAATTCAGTCTCCATGTGATGACTGTTTCTGCTTCGGACATTCTCAGTCTTGTGGAAGCTTTGCTGAAATCCATGATCATGGGTTTAGGACAGTAACTGGAGACTTCTGGGTGTGCCAACTATAGCTCAATGTCTCTCTTATCTTGCAGTCCTTAGTCCTGAAGGAGGATGAGACAGGCTATGTACATTTAGGGCTAATCAACCTTGCCAACTTTTAGAAAGACAATCCCCATAGAGTAACATGCCTATATACAGAGCTAAGAAGGGATCTGACCTACAGCTTTAAGGTGCAAAATGAAGGTCAAGATTTGTTCTGTTTTTAATTCCAAGGACACCCCCACACACTTTTTAAAGCAAAAACAATTTAAGTCCTTGACAGTCTTCAGAAACACAAATCATGCTTTTCATGAGTACAGGCCCAGGAGTTTGTCCTACAAAGATCTCTGCCTATGTCAGGAAGACTGACAAACAAGCAATCAGAAAGGAAAGAAAGTAGGTAGATTGTTTTCCAGCACTAACTACAAAAAGATAGAGGGAAAAAGCCCAAAGCCACAAACTTGGAAAGTGATAGCCAAGAGCAGATACAAAAGATTATGAAGCAGAATGGAGCAGCCTTATTTAGTCTTAGAAGCCACAGAGCTAAATCAACAGAACCCAAGAAAAATTAAAACTATTCACAGACAGATTATCTTGACCCATCCCACACTCCCACTGCCCCGAAAGTACAGCCTGAGAAAAGACCTTGTACGCAGGCAATTTATCTGGAAGATGATTCCGCAGCGCAGAAGTAACAGACTAAGAAGAATGAGAGAGAAGAAAAAGCTAGAGTAAGATCAAGGTCATTGCTACAGGCAACAAGGACTTAATTTCCATGGTACCTCCTAAAAATCAGACACATGTGAAGTAGATCTGCCCACATAAAATACTTATCACAATGGCACTAAGTTTGTGCTGGAACCAGCAAACTTCAGGGAGTATAAGGAACTGTTAACAGTAATTGAATGGAAGCACACATGGATTCACCCAAGTGGCAGCTGTAATCAGAGTATGACCAAGGTCATGGTAAACAAGGCACAACATCCAACAAAAGGGAAAATTTCCTTGAAATAAAGAACATTCTAAATCTTGGTACACTGCTGCATAGCATATCATTCAGCAGTAAAATCAAAGAAGTAAATCTTTGTGCACTTCTACCGATCAATTTTTTTAAACAAATTGAGCCAAATTTAAAAAATACAAACTGCAGGAAGATAGTTTTCTATTATTTATATAATATTTAATAAATTGAAAAATAATACTATTTAAGGTTACATTCGTAGTTTTGTCCTATATAGTCTGATAAACACGAATTTCAGGATAGACATTACCATATTACCTCTTAAGTGAGAAAGGAGTTGGCAACCAAGGATAGCTATTCAAGGGATTTTAATATCGGTAATGTTTTATTTTTCAAGCAAGGTGGTGGGTATATAGAAATTAAGTATATTCTTCTCTACAACTAAATACTTCATTAAAAAACAAACTGAATCTACAGATCAAAATAAATTATCATATCAGGATAATAAAATACAGAAAATTCAACACTGAAATACATCCTGGCTAAATTCCCAAATTTCAAAAACCAAGTACCCAATGAAGAAAACTCCATGGGGAATTATATATACTTTATTTTGCAGGGATGTTACCTAATCACAAAGATCATGATGCATGTACAGTTTCAGAAGGGAACAAAACCAGAGCTAAATAATTTAGTGTTATTCTTTTTTTCCCCCCTAAAATGAAGATGTTCACATTATTTCTAAATCTATTTTAATATTATTTCTAAACATGCTAATTTTATAAAGTCAAGCCTCCCTTTGATACTTCCAGTATTATCTGAGAAGCCAAGATTTCTTTTTTGTTATAAAAGTTAAGTTTTAAAAAAGCCCCATAAGACTTTCTTGAAAAATGTGCTTATAAAGAATTCCAGCCAATTAAATCACATACTGGGAAAGAGTTTGGTGGCAAGCATCTTATTCAATTTGATATAAAATAGGAGGCAAGTAGTGCAGATATGGCTAATAAACAGACTATAAATATTATAAATTCTGAAGAAGCTACCCAATACAAATTAGTAAAGATAAAAGAAAGTCACATGAACTGTTATGCTCTTGGCCTCATTTCTAATGGCAGGGGTTAATACTAAATTTGAAACATCAAAATTTTTAAAAACATTCCAAATGGCAATGTCTTTCACAATCCCTTTTCTAATCCATATGGGCCACGTTTAGGAAATACAATAATAATTCCTGAAACTTTACTTAAGGTTTCTTTTTCTTTTGTCAAAATCAAACAAAAATAAGTTTAATACTTGAACATTTTCCATGATAAAACTTAAGAAAAAAAATCTAAAAATAAAAACTAATTACAGCCCTGTTCTTATAAAAAGTTTACCCAGTCTTCCTACTTTCTTATTTTCCTGCCTATATATCTGCATAGAAATACCTCCAAAGAAAAAAGTCAACCAATATTAATGATAATGATTGCTTATGGAGGAGATGCTGTTTTAAAAATTCTTTGCACTTTTTGGTATTGTTTAATTCTTTACAATGAACAGGCATTATGTTTGCAAAAATGAGATTTTTTTCCTTTATCAAACCACACCTACATAAAATTACTTTTTAGAAATTCCTATTGAAACCGAGTATGGTGGCCCATGCCTGTAAGCCCACCATTCTGGGAGGATGAGGCAGGAGGATTACAAGTTTGAGCTCAGTAATCAGGAGGATTACAAATTTGAGCAATTTAGTGACTTAAGGAAATCCTGCCTCAAAATTAAAAATTGAAAAAAAAAAAAAAGGCTTGGGACGTAGCTCAGTGTGAAGGCCCTAGGTTCAGTCTCCTGTACAGGGAGGAGAGAGGGAAAAAGGGAGATAGGAAGAGAGGGAAGGAAGGAGGGAGAGGGGGAGAAAGATTGATTGATTCCTATTTAAAATTAGGCAGCCCATCCACAACAAGAAATTTCTAATTAAAATTAGACAGTATGTCTCAAATACGTAGCTTTCTATTTATCTAATTTTCTGTGGTGCTGACACATTCATCTAGAGCACTGATGGTGAAGCTTTTAGAGCTTTCAAGGGTAACAGACAACAGCTGGATCCCATACATCAGTAAGTGTCTAGGGTGGTAGCAATAAGGGGGATTCAAAACACCTCACTTTGCAAATTCTAACATAATATAATAATGGCTAATATTTACTGCAATGATTTGTTTTCTGGCACACAGCAAACAAGATTCCTACCCTCGGTATCCAGATAATGAACACAAAGTAAAAAAAAATCAGTCTGATAGGAGCTAAACTGGCCAGGTTCAGGATCAAAACAGATGGCAAAAATCACATAAAAACCCTGACTTTTGCTAATGAAAAAGAGATCATATGCAACCAGATGGCCAGGTGGCAGAGCTAGTATAGTCTTATGAATTTTTTTTCTGTATTTTTATGCATGTAACACAGTCTCCATGGCCTCTACAAACTGTGAGCTGAAATAAACCCTTCCTCCTTTAACATGTAGGTGTCGAATATTTTGTCTCAGCAATGAGAAAAGTAACCAAGACAAGAGAACTTCCCAAACGATTCTGAGGGCAAGTTATTATCAGTTACTTATAATGAAAGAAACAGCATGACTCTCATACATAAGTTTTAAGCAGAATTTAATGTCAGTGGACTTGATGGAATAAGTGTATTATTGAGCTTCATATCACTACACCAAAATACTTGATGTTACTTAGAAAATAAGGAAAGGTTACGTTGGCTTATGGTTCTGGAGGTTCATGTCCAAGACTGGGGAACCCTATTGGCTTGAGCCTCTGGTGAGGGTGGCACATAATGTTGGGAGTACAGGATGGAGCAGGTGCTTATATCTTAAGGCAGGAAACAGAGAGGACCAGCTGGGGTCCAACAAGTTCCTTTGGGGAAAAGCCCCCCAATAACCTAAGCACCTCCTACTAGGCCTCTCCTCCTAGAAGTCCACAGCATCTCCTAACACTGTCACTCTGAGGACCCAGCCTTTAGATATGAACCATCCAAACCAGAGCAATAGGTAAGAAGCAAGGGACACACCTAGATAATTCAGTCAGTCCTGTGTTCACCTGAATGTGGATGAATATCTTCCCAACAAAAATATTTTATCTTAGAACTAGATGAAAATTGGTTAGCAAATTTACTTTTTTTTTTTCTCTCTTTTCTTGCAGTACTGGGATTGAAACCAGGACCTTTGCAATGAACTACATCTCTGTCTTTTTATTTCTAATTTTGAGACAGGGTCTTATAAAGTTTTCAAGGCTAAACTCAAACTTGTGATTCTCCTACCTCTGCTTTGCAAGGCCCTTGAATTACAAGTATGCACCACCACACTCTGCTAATTGCTCCTTGAGGCTACACTTGAAACTTATCAGCAGAGTTAAGGCCTATTTTCCCATTCACTCACTTTTAGTAATGTATTGCCTCTGTTAAGTTCTGTAGACATAAATTAATGCAGACATCTCAAAGCCACTTAAAATGTATGAGTTACACAACAACTAAATGTAATTTGTGATCCTATATTGGAAAAAAATCCACAAAACTGTAATATGGACTATAAAGTATTGTTATCAGTGTTATGTGAGTCTAATAACTATACTGTAGATATGTAAGATAAGCCTTGGTCTTAGGAAAAAAGATTACGTATCAAGAGGTAAAGGAACATGGTGTGTGAAACCTACAGTCAAACAAAACAGGACAAAAACTACAAAGACATAGAATGATGAAACAAATGTGACAAAATGTCAATACTTCGTGTATTTAGATAAAAGAGGAGTTCTAAGTGCTATTACATAACTTTTCTCTAAGTTTAAAAATCCTTCAAAATTAAAAGTAAAATTATCTTTACATGAACCAGCCGAATTTAAACAATGCCAAAGCATAAATGAAAAGGAAATGAGAAAGGAAAACTTTTTAGAAGGCACAAACTACCTTTGTTCTGGACTATCTTTTTAAGAATATTCACATAGAAAATAGATTTGTCAGAAATAGTGCCTCAAAAAACAGACCCAAGGATCAAAAGAATAGAATAGAAGATGTAGAAACAACTCCAAGCATACTAAGTTACATTATCTTTCACGAAGGGGCCAAACACCTTCACTGGAAGAAAGATAGCCTCTTTAATAAATGGTGCTGGGAAAACTGGCTTTCCACATGCCAAAGACTGAACCTAGACCCATATCTCTCACCCTGCACTAAACTAAAATCAAAATGGATCAAAGATCTAAATATTAAAACAGAAACAATCTGCTAGAATGTAGAAGAGGAAAAACTCTTGAAGAAACAGGCATAGGCAAGAACTTTATGAACAAAACCCCGATCACAGGAAATATTGTAAGAATTCACAACCGGGATCATATCATATTAAAAAGCTTTCGCACAGCAAAAGAAACCACCCAGAGAGTGAAGAGACAACCTACAGAATGCGAAAAAATTTTACCAGCTATTCCTCAGACAAAGGACTAATATCTAGAATACATAAAGAACTCAAAAAACTCAGACCCCCCAACTGAAAGAAGCAATCCAAAAATGCGCACCTAAAATGAACAAACACTTCTCACATGAAGAAGTAAAAACAGCAAATAAATATATGAAAAATGTTCAACACTACTGGTCATTTGAGAAATGCAAATTAAAACAACACTGAGATTCCGTCTTACTCCAGAAAGAATGGCCATCATCAAAATATCAACCAATAACAAATGCTGGTAAGGCTTTGGAAAAAAAGAAACCCTTATCCACTGTCAGTGGGAGTACAAATTGGTACAACGCCTATAGAAATCAGTATGGAGATTCCTTGAAAAACTAAAACTAGAGTTTCTATTTGACCCAGCTATTCCTCTTCTAGCTATCTTACCGAAAGAGTTAAAAGCATCATACCACAGCGATATGTGCATACCTATGTTTATGGTAGCACAATTTGTAATAACTAAATCTTGGAAACAGCCCATATATCCATTAATGGATGAAAAAGTAAAGAAAATATGGTTATTATATACAATGGAGTATTACTCTGCCACAAAGAAGCATAAACATTTTTAGGTAAACAGATACACCACGAGAGCATAATTTAAGTGGAATAAATCGGACACACATGTTTAAGTATCACATTGTTTCTCCTGTCTGAGAAATAAGGGTAAATAAGGACCAAAATGGAAGACAGATATTGGGAAGTAGGAAGAAAAAGTTCAAATGGGAAGGGGAATGGGGGGCAGGAGGAAGGGAAGGAAGGGACTAGGGATTAAAAATAAAAGAAGAATGGAAGGGGAACAATAGAAACGAAGTTTTGTAAATAGAGGAAGAAGGGTTGAAAGGAAGGGAAGGGAATGGGAAAAAAATTAAGATACATTATGTACATGTACAAATTTCCCATGATGAATGTGATCACTATGTATGTCAAAAGTGTACCAATAACATTAAAAAAACAAAAAAAAAAGAAATACTACCTCAGGGACTGGGCATGTAGATTAGTGGTAAACCACTTGCCTTGAATGAGCAAGCCCCGAAGTTTGATCCCCAACGCTGAAAGAAAAGAAAAGAAAAGAAAAGAAAAGAAAAGAAAAGAAAAGAAAAAGGTAGTGCCTCACTCCAGAGCAAAGCACAGAAATGCTTGCTTCCCATGATACGAGATTCACAGTTTCTCTATGGAGGTATCATCTGACCCTATTCCTACTGCCCTGTAAAAAAGAGGGGTGTGGGAAACCAAGAGAAGAAACTGTTGATACTCTGGCTACGGCTATTGCTATGAATATTACAGTTCTTTTCTCTTATCAAGGGGCCTCATGTTTTCTACCACCATCTATGGAACTATGGTAAGCTAACTTGTAGGATAAAAGTAGACCTTTCAGTTCTTGACACTAACCACTTTTAATTTACATTATCTTATAGATCTTATCAATAGCCTTAAAGTTAAGCAATATCACTTCATGGTACAAGTTAAGTATTCCATAAATACTAGTTACTTTTTTAGTTTTTGTAGGGCAGGCAATCAAACCCAGGGTGGTATGCACAGGCAAGCACTCTACCACTAAGCTATGCACTCAGACACCTGAAATAGTAGTTAATATCTACATCTGCCCCATTAATTCTTGTAATAATCCTGTAAACTAGGAATCAATACCATCATCTTACATTTAACAGGTAAGTTAACATATCAAGAGTTAGTCACATAACTGTTAAAGCTGGAATTTTAATCCTTTCCACTATTACTATGTCATCTCACAGATTTAATGTTATCAACTTATTCACTGAAGCTATACATGACAGATGTTCTGGTATTCATTCTTCAGACAAGTATTAAATACCTTCTGTTTTAGTTACTGTTGTTGGGACAGAATACTCGACACCCAAAGTTAGGGGAAGAAAGGTTTATTAGCTCACAGTCTGCAGAGGTTTCAGTCTATAGTCCACTGGGTCCAAGGCAGCAGGGCAGCCAGCAGGCCGCAAAGTAAAAAAAGGAATTGCAAGGAATGTATGCAAATAAGCAATGCAAACAAGCAGCTAGTTAGCTTCTTCCTGTCTTTTATCTAGGCTACCTGCCCCCAGGGCGGCCTGCACTCCCACCCCCCAATCTCAGGCTCACATCCTTGATACCAGCAGAACAATGCCAAACCGATCAATGGATCAATTTAGTAATCACACACTCTAGATCCAGCTATCT
>PVJO010018609.1:0-36269 GCA_004026905.1 Hystrix cristata
GGGGGAAAAATGGTAAAGTGTAGTTACACTTATTGCAAATAGGGAGGGGTGGGTGAATGGAAGGGAGAGGAGGGGAAGGGGGGAAGAGGGGGGAAAACCAAGATGTATCATGTACAGGTACAAAATAACCATGTTGATTATGATCATTATGTATGCAATGTACCAATACATGTTCTTGGTAAAAAATAATAAAAAAAAAATTAAAAGGATATAGATTTGTTATGTTGGTGTTTATGAGTTTCAGGACCATGGATAGAGCCCACTTAAATCCTATGTTCAGAATTCTCAACGCCGAAATCTGGAATTCAGGTTGGCTTCATCCTGTAGTTTGACATCTTTTCCAAAGTTACTCAGGTTATAGTAAGTTCTCAGTTTCTGTGATTATGGAACTGCGGTGCTCAGCAATTAGAAGCCATCCTTCCTTTTACTCAGTTCACACACGGCTTCTTGCTTTGTCAAGATGGAAAGGGCAGACAATCTTCAATTCTGGACCTTCTTTAAATGGTTTACCCGGTTCTGTCAGATCCTCCAGGATAATCTGTAATTTGATTAAGCCAAAAGTAGATGATAAGAAGTCTTAATCACAGCTGCAAAATTTTTCATTTTAGTCAAATAGGATAAAATAATCACATGACTTATATTTCATCATCGTCACTATATTTACAAATTGAAAAGCAAGTTATATGTGGACCTCTACTTAAGGAGGGCTGCCTTATGTAGTGGCACAGGTCACTGGTTCTTCAGATACTCTACCCACCAAACCTTTCTCTTGGATCTAACTTGCTTTTTATGACTAATTTCTTGCACTTCAAGCTTATACCACAGATTGAGAATTTCATTGTCTTCCAGGAGAGCCATTTGAAGCTGGAAAATGTATATATATATAAATAATATGTATATGTAATATATATTTATAATATGTATATATAATATGTATATTACTTGAAGTGTACTTTAAATATTTTGATAGACAATGATTTTCTTTTTATTTTGTTTTTATTGTTTCAATTTTCCTCATAGTTAACCTTGAATCAAAGGTTCAGAAATGTCCTTCTTAATTTTATATTACTTGGGAAATTCAAAGTATTTTTCAGTCATTAGTTTATAGTTTTATGCTATTGTTGCTCAACTGCACCTTTTGTAATATTTCAGCCATTTTCAGTTTATTAAAACTTGTCTGCCTCCAATTACCACGGGTCGTGGGGAATACTCCATGTAGACTGACAAATACATATCCTGTGTGGCTGTGCTCTAAAAATCTTAATCTGATCCAAATGTTCATGAATATCAAGAATGATATCTGTATTTTACTCGTTTTTGCCTCCCTGATGGACTGCCTTTTCCACGGGTTTCTGAGAATAACCAGAAGACAGGGAAAGAATGGTCTGCGTGCACAGATACCTCCTGTCTGAGGCTCCAGGGATCGTAAAGTTTTACACTCACCCACATGTAGCCTTTAAGAATTTATTAAAATTCCATTTAATTCTTTTCAACTTGGTTTTATGGTTGCCAACCCTCCCTCCAAAGCTCTGCCAAAGGTGAAACAATTTTCTGTGACCTGTCTCTCTGGAGTGGCTTATTACCTTCAGAATTTGGTTCATTGTGTGAACTTAGCTCTCTGATGGATCTGAAAAAGCAATTTTTCCCCACTTTGTGGTTGTAGTTTTCTACATCCAAGTGTGAGCAGAACTCAAATGCGTGGGAGCTTTGAAACTGCCAGAGATGGCTCAGGCACCACATCCCAGGTCAGAGCCAGGACAAGGCTTTTCCAAAGCTGACAGTAAACACACTTTGATAGATTATAAATTCTCACAATAATGAAGAGGGAGAAGTTAATAACAAAAAAATGAGCCCTTACCAGTAGTAACCGGGGGCGAGAGATGATAAAATGTTGGAAATCAATGCCATAAAGGACCATCTGGAGATTTAACAAATCATCCCACTTTGTTTCTTAATTGTGATGCACAGGACACTAGTGAGAGAAAGAAGCACCTCTCAGGTCCTACTACACCCCAGATGCCCCCACTGAATCTTTTCCTTTACTGTGCATGTTGGTGCTCTTCATTAGTATAAGAAAAAGTGGTGCAGAAAAAAAAGAGTTCCAGAATGACAACTCCTCGGAGGTAAACCAACAACCAGAGGGGCAGGATCATTATCTGGTGGTTGTTTATGTGTATGCATGTGTCTACAGGCATGAACGTTCTTTGTTCAAAAAGCAGAATGTTTTTATGCAGTACTCAGTACCTCTTTACAAAACAAGCAAACATCAGTAGCTTTTAAAATGAAATGCCTCGAAGACATAGGGGTAGGAAGAAAATTTATGAACAGAACCCAGACTGCACAGGAAACAATACAAAGAATCAGTGCTTGGGACCACATGCTATTAAAAAGCTTTTGCACCACAAAAGAAATCACCAATAGAGTAGGACGAAAGCCCACAGACTGGGAAAAAAATTTTGCTAGCTATCCATCAGACAAAGGTCTAACATCTAGAATATACAAAGAACTCAAAAAAATTAAACCTCCCAAATTTAAAGACCCAATCCAAAAATGGGCAACTGAAATGAATAAACATTTCTCAGATGAAGAAATAAAAATAGCAAACAAATATATGAAGAAATGTTCAATATCACTAGTCATTCGAGAGATGCAAATCAAAACAACGTTAAGATTCCACCTCACTCCAGAAAGAACCGCATATATGGAAAAATCAACCAATAACAAATGCTGGCAGGGCTGTGGGGAAAAAGGAACCCTCCTCCACTGTTGGTGGGAATGTAGACTGGTCCAGCCATTGTGGAAATCAATATGGAGATTCCTCAAAAAACTACAACTGGAGGTTCCATTTGACCCAGCTATTCCTCTACTGGGGATCTTCCCAGAAGAATTAAAATCGTCATACCACAAGGACGTATGCACCACCATGTTCATAGCAATACAATTTGTAATAGCTAAGTTTTAGAAACAACCTAAATGCCCAACAACCAACGAATGGCTGAAGAAAATGTGGTTTTTCTACACAATGGAGTACTACACAGCCATAAAAAAGGACAAACTAGAGTCACTCATATATAAATGGATGTTCCTTGAGAACATACTCTTAAGTGAAATAAATCAGACACTCATGAGCGCACATCAAATTGTTTCTCTGATATGAGAAACCATAACTGTAAATAAGGACAAAGAGGTGTAATAGATATTATATAAAAGGAAGATGGTGTGCAGAGGAGAGGAGTTCTAGAAGGAAATACGGGGAAAAGCAGAAAGGCAACAGGGGAAAGAGAGGGGAAAGGGAAAATATGGAAAATGATAAATGAACCTGCTGTAAATAGGGAGGGAGGGAGCAGAGGGGAGGGGCGGGGGAGAGGGGGAGAACCAAGATACATCATGTATAGGTACAGAATAATTGTAATGAATTAGACCATTGTATGAAGAATGTACCAGTACATGTTCCTGGTTTAAAAAAAAAAAAGAAATGCCTTCTAGATTATCTGTTCTTCTAAAATACTTTATTTTTACTATTGCTTTTTAGGATATGGTGCAAATTAAGTATTGCATTTTATGAAATCATGCATTTTACATGAAAAATAATATTATGTGATCATATGAGGAAATGAAAATAGTACATTGGTGCAGGGGCGTGGAAGGGGCCATAGAGAGTGTACCTCTGTGCCTTCAGATCTCTAGGGGTGAAATCTGGCAAGAAAGACTTTTTTGCTCCGTGAGCCGATCCAATCCTGATTATACTTTCTATGTGCAACTTGTTTTAAAAATCTAATCATCCTCTCCTGCTCCAGATATAACCTCTCCACCCCATGTGGTTCATATTATGTAAATGGAGTCAGAAACCTAATAGCTCAAATTTGATTATAGCAGCTTGTTGCCTGTGGTATCATTAAAAGTGCAACTTGACACATGAGTTTCTAGTTTATGGTACTGCGTGTCAAAAGCGTATTAGTTAAGGCAGTAACAGCGCTTGTTTGCTTTTACACTGCACTGACAAAAGACGTATAGAATAGGTTAACTGCTATAAAAATAACTTTCAAATCTCAGTGGCTCATGTACGAAAGCTTCTTGCATGTGTGAATGGTGGCATGTAGGTAGACAGGAGGTAGCGAGGCCTCTCTGCTCCTCTGCGGGCTACTCAGTTCTTCTCTGCGTCCCTTTGCCACTGGTGACAAATGAACTGGGAAAGACTGCACAGAAGACTTAAATAAGGGTGTATGACAGACTTGCAAGAGCATCTAGGTCCTTTAGCTCTTTTCCTTCCACAGATTTGTCATGTGGACAGTTGCTACAAAGAAACCCTGAAATATAGACAGCAGCAAATCATCCAGAGCAAAACTGGAAGTTTTTTTCGCAACTAGTTAGAGCTTGTAGCGCACCAAACAAGGAAAGAGCTAGTGTACATAATTTGGCAACAAAGGTGTTAAGGAAGAGAAAAAATTATATTTCTGTAGGCCAGTAAAAGGCGGGCTTATTTGAGAAATAATAGAAATGATGTTTCAAGAAGATTTTGTTTGTTTGTTTGTTTTTTCTGGTGCTGGAGATTCAACTCAGGGCCTTGTGCTTGCAAGGCAAGTACTCTGACCACTGAGTTTAATCCCTGGCCCCTCAAGAGATTTATAAAGCTTTTTCAAATAAATTTTCCAAATGGACAAGTCATGAAGAAAATAACAATTTAAATTCAATGGTTAAAAAAGGAGAGTTAAGAAACTCGAAATAAAAAAATAGTTTTGCTCAATAATCTTACTATAATCTATAAAATGCATTGCAGAGTGGCCAAGGTAGCAAGGAAAAGGAAATGAAGCAAAACACTTCCTGCTTCCCCTCCATCCTCAGCCCCAGGGGTGGACCGCATAGAGATTCTGAGGTGTGTCCAGTCACCGCAGAGCCCCTGCGGGGTCTGAGCTGTTTACTTCACTCTAGCTGCGGGGACAAAACTCCTTAAGCTATTACTTTCCAATAGGAGAGCACATACTAACAGAGAGGGCACAGGATCTTTTTTTCCTCCTTTTTTTACTATGTGTTTAACTTATTTTTGAGGTTGAGATGTGAGTTCCACTTATGAAACTGTATGTTGTATGAAATAATAATTTGAGAAAGCATTAGACTGGACATTTTCTTGTCACTTTGGTGTCTCTTAAAAGTGGTGTAATGCATCAGGACAGAGTTCATTTTTAGGAGGGCAAAAAACACCCTCATTCTGGCTTATGACAACAGATGGGAAAACCCTAAGAAGATACTGTTGGTAGGTAACTCAGCAGGATATTTATAAGAGTAAATGTACAGAAATTGATGGTTTTGTAGCCCTGACCTGGAAGCCTTCAGGCACTGTGATAATGATTCACAAAGAACTAAGACGCTCTTCTGTTATGTATAGAAAAAAAACAGACTGTATCAGAGATTTATACCTAATGTTGGGTACTAGGTACTATACCTAATGAAGGTACTAGGTTTTCCATATGCATTGCTTGTATGATTATTAAAAATCTTTAAAACACCATTTTCATGAAATCACATACTTCATAAGATAATTGATTTTAGTGAAGAGTAAATCAACATGTTTCCTAGCAAGCTGAAAGTAGGAAACTGTAGATAATCAAAATAAGGAAAAGAATACAGCACCACTAATAATCTCACTTCATGGAAAAATATACTATGTATGCATAAATATTTTGATTTTTTTCTGTATTTTACTATTCCCTAATCAAGTATTGTTGAAAATGATCTGTTGAGGAGTGACAATCACTCTGTTAATTACCTCTTATGCCAACTTATTTTAAGTGTTATTAAAAAGTTTCACTTATTTTATAAATTCACTGTGTAATTAAAAGAATTATTTACTTATCTTTCTATGGGATAGAATTTATAGAAACTGAGACTGCTATTCAAAATTCACCATTTCAAAGGTTAAAAAAAAGTGCCAAATCCTTGACTTCCAAATCCTTCTCACTCCAAAGTGGAATTTGTAGCCTTCTCCTAGTAGGCTATAAGAACTTCAGAAACTGAAAGTTGTTTTTGAATCCCAAATGAAATGTCTACTTGGTCCTGCCTTGAATTCCATAGTTGGTCATTTTACTAGCAACTGCACTGTATGTATCATTTGGGAATGGAGTTTCATAAATACTCTGGGTTGCATGTTTTTATGTACAAAGCATTCACAATTGGTGGTATAATTTTATTATAGTTATGGAAAATTTTACATATTTTTAATTCTTTTGGTTTCTAACATGATTATGCCAGGTGTTGTAGCTAAACTGCTTTTAGGACTATTTATCATTTGTTGGCTTAGAGAAAAGTTCATTGTTTGCCCCATAACATCTTGTTCATTTTTCACTTAAAGATACTGTGTTTTTCAAACTGCACTATGTGTTACTGCCCAGAGCCTCTGTCCTTCCCTATGCCACCACCCACCATAGGATAGGAAAAAAAAAGGATATTTACATGAAGGGATACACAGTGTTTTTTCATTTCTTCTTCTCAACCTTGGAATTAGTCCCACAGAATTTCTTGGTTTTCCCACTTGCTGTCTATATATTTTACTAAAATATATAGGAGCTGCAAAAGAAAAAGAGGCAATCCCCTTACCTGATTACAAATATAAACAATGAAAATAATTTTCACTTCCCAAAGGCCTGTCATGTATGTGATTTGTTCTTGGAACTTAAAATTAATCATTTAACTTAATGTTTATAATTTCTTCTCTATTGGCTTATTTATATTACAATACAGAAGGGAAGCTGAAGCTGTTAAATTTTATGTGCATTATCTAGGATTTGAATATTAATAAGTAAAATAGCAAATGTTTACCTCTAGGTTTGATTACTACAAATCTGCAATTTAATACCACATTTCAATCTTGTTTGGCCACAAAATACTGCCAGAAGATTTGTTTAATGGAAAGTAAAGAAAGGATAAATTTAAAGAAGTTATTTACTTGTTTTTGTTTATATAGTTTTCTTATTATCTCTAGCATGAGGATATACAATAACAGACTCTTTTTGGAATATATTTGGATAGTCATTTTTGTGGTGTTATTTTATTCATTTTAAAAACAGTAGATTTTATTTGTTTAGGTATGTATTCCAAATCTTTCCCTCCTTCACTGTTGATTAGATTTCTGCATGTGTATGTGTGTGTGTGTGTGTGTGTGTGTGTGTGTGTGTTAACTATTGGCATTATACTGCATAAAGATTAGAAATTTATAAAAAGACATGATCAAAAATTTTCCCTCTCTCTTTATTTTTCACTTATTATTGTGATCTCCCTGTGGAGAATGAATCACCTTAATTTTTTGCTCATATTTCCTGTATTTTCTTTTGCACAAATGAAAATACCTATTACTTATCTGAAATTCTTCTTACACAAAATGTAGCAAAATGTCTTCCTCCATTGTACTGCTATAACAAAGAAATACCATAAACTTAGTGGCTTATATAGAACAGAAATATATTCATTACATTTCTTCACACATGGAAGGGATAAATGGACTCTCTAGGGCTTCTTTCACAAGGGCACTAATGCCACTTGTGCGGGCTGCATCTTCACGACCTTATCACTTCCTGAAGGCCCCGTATCCTAATACTCTGACATTAGTAGGTTTTACTGAATATGTTTTATCGATTAGGTTTTATCGTGTAAATTTTCAGGGGATTCAGTCTCAGGTCATAGCTCGTAACAGATATATTCCTTTGATATTCCCATGGTTTTAATATCCGACTTCTATCACGTAGCACAGGGAATAATAAACTGCAAGCTACGGCCCCAGTAGATCCCAGGGCCTATACATTGTGAATTGTTGGTTTGTTGTTGTAGTTGTTTTACATTTTAAAAACGATAAAAAAAAAAAAAAAATTCTTATCCTTTACAGAAAATATTTTCCTACCTCTGACTCAGCATGTTTTTGAGGTTCATCCATCTTACACCATGTACCAGTAATTCATTCTTTTTTATTGCTTAATTCCATTCCTGTTCCGAGATAATGTTTTGTTATCTATAGATCAGTTAACAGTCATGTGTGTTATTTATATTTTAGGGCTACACAGTACTATGAATAATGATCCTATGAATATTCACGTATAGAACTTGCTGCGGTATCCCATGTTTTCACTTCTTTGTTGACAATGTTAATAATGGAACTACTGGGTTATGGAACAAATATGTGTTCAACTTTTTAAGAAAAGTTGAAACTGTTTCTAAAGTAGGAAACCATTTTCCATTCTATCAACAATACATAAAGGTGCTAATTCATTTCTTACCAAACTTTGTTATTTTATTTTCTATTTTTCTGTAGCCACTTAAGTGGATATGAAACGGTATCTCATTGTGATTTGATTTTAATTGGTGTTTCTCTAATATCGATGATGAAGTGCATCATAAATGGATTTTTAAAGGAAATGGGAATGTTAACTGCCCTGATTTGCACATTTTATACATGTATAAATATATCACACGGTACCACAGAATTTTGTGAAATTAAAATATTTTAAAAATCAAAAATGAATTAAGTTGTACGTATTTTATTGAGCAAAAGAAGTTCTTTATTTTAAGTATAAGTATTTATTCAGATATGTGATTTGAAAATGTTTTGGCCTAGTTCGTGGCTTGTCTTTTTTCTCTCATATGAATCTATTTGAATAGTCAATGTTTTCATGCTACTTCATTCAAGTTTTGGAAATTTTTCACCAATATTCATGATAAAAATTGATTTGCAATTTTAATTTCTTGTAATGTTGTCCTATTTGGGCGATACTGGGCTGAGGGGGCCCAATTGGTAGTATTCACACCTTTTCAATTCTCTGGAAGAAATTCTGAGATTGGTATTTTTACTTTTTAATAAATTTGATAGATGCCACCAGGTATGGAATTTTGGTTTTTAAGCACATATTTAATTTCATTAATGTAGGGATTATTCAAGTTATCTATTTATTTTTCATCAAAATTTAGTAGATCTTCTTATACAAGAAATTTGTCCTTTTCATTTAACTTGTCATAAAATGACTCATTCTCTTATTATTCCTTTAACATTTGTAGTATCTATAGAAATATCCTTTGTGTCATTTCTCATAAGAGAAATTGTGCCTTTCTTTTTTCTCTGAAAGAACAAAATGTTGAAGTTTATCAATTTTATTGATTTTCTCAAAGAACTAGCTTTTGATCTCAATGATTTTATCTGTTATTTTCTTTAATTCCTACTTCACTGACATACTTTAATAATTATTATTTTTTTACTTTTACTTATATGGGATTTGAGTTGCCTTTTAATATACAGTTGTTCAGTCATATAAATTTACCCTACTAAGTACTGTTCAATTAGCATCCTATAGTCTTAATGGGTTGTTATTTCCTTTCAGTTCAAAATATTTTCTATTTTCACTTTGTTTTATCCTACATCTGTATGTTATTTAGAAGTGTGTTTACTCATTTGAAATTATTTGGGGATATCATTTAGTTGCTTTTGTTATTACTTTCTACTTTCATTATATTATAACAAAAAAACATACTTTTGCTTTCAAATTGATTGAAAATTTCAGTCCCTGAGTGTTTCTAACATTGTGCAGAATTGTAAAAAAAGTGCATTCTGCTATTATCGAGTAGAATTCAAATAACTGTAACTTTGGTCAAATTACTGATAATGCTATTCAAATTTTCTATAAATTTACTCACTGTCTACTTGATGCATCAATTACTGTGGGAAGGGTATTGAAGATTTTCAACTACAGATTTTGAAATTGTGCATTTATCCATTTAACTGTATCTGCTTTTGCTTTACTTTTAGGTTCAGGTTATTCAAAATTAGCAGATTATTTTGATGAACTGACATTTTTATCATTATAAAATGACTTTAAACCTAACACTGCTCATTATCTGAAATTTCTGTTAATCGATTTTACTCTTCCAGACTTTTTGATTTATGGTAAAACATCATGTATTATTTTCTATCATTTTTCTTTTAACCTATATGCTTCTTATTTTTTTCACACATTTCCTATGAAACATATAGTTGACTCTTTTATCTATTGTAACAAGAGTTGCTTTTCAATGTATTTAGAACATTCATATTTAATGTACCTTCATTAAAATAATTTTAATCACTTTTGCCTTTTTTAAAAATTTTACACTTTTTTTTATTTTAATGGTACATTTTAGGTGTACATAGTGATAACATTCATCATAGGGGATTTGTACCTGCCCATGATATATCTTGTTGACTCTTTTTCCCTATTCCCCTCCCCTCCCTTCACCCGCTCCTCCTTCACTATTGTTGTATTGTTGTTGGGTGCTGATTACAAGTTTTTCTAATTCTCTTTTACTTGGAGCTTGAAAGATTTTTTTAGGTATATGTGTGCTTTTTATAGCCTACAAAGTCAAGGGCAGAAATTCCACTTTGGAATGAGAGGGGTTTGCCAGTAAATGATTTACCGCTTTTTTTTAAAAACCTGCAAAATGATTAGTTTTGAATAGAGGTTTCAATTTCTATCTCTGTAAAGTTCTATTGTACGTAAAGTAAGTAATTATTGTAACTATATAGTGAATTTATAAAATAAATGAAACTTCTTTAGTAACACTTTAAGTTGCCATAAAAGGTAGTTAACTAACATTTTAGTTGCAATTTTTGAAGAGATCATTTTCGACAATCTCTTTCTTTTATGTCCTACAAAAAATAACAATTTTTTTTTATAAAAGAGCAGTTAAAAAAGATTCTCTTGTCCTTTTTAAATATGCTTCCTTTAAGTTGCCAGAACCCTGTATTTGTTTTCTAAATCTGGCATTAAAAGTGTGATAGAATGGGTGGCTTAAAGAGCTGACATAGTCCAAGGCTTGCAGCCACGTAACGAAGTGTTGGCAGAATTGATTACTTCTGAGGGAAAGCTTTGTTCCTGCCCACTCTCCTGGGCTTATAAATAGTGTGCTCCTTCTGTAAACACTTATATGGTCTTCCCTTTGTGTGTTCCTGTGTCTTAGTTTCTTCTTAAGACACTAGTCATCTTCGATTAGGGTGCCTTCTACTGAATTTATGTAAAATTAATTACATTTCTGAAGACTCTACTGTGAAATAAAGTCACATTTTGATATACTGAGACTACTACTGTATTTCAATACAAATTTCAGGAACAGAATTTCTGTAACAGACTGTTTTGTACTGTGTGTTTGACCTTTCGTTTCCTGTATCTCTAATGATTGTCAGTGGCCGGATGTGTGAAAGTGGCTGAAAAGATTCATGGAGGACACGCACTTCCCCACAGTGTTAGATGTTTTCCTTCTGACAGACTCGTTTATAAATCACTCTCTCAGAAGGTGGTCAGCTCAGATAATCATTTTGTCTTGTTTTTCTGTGAAACAACTTTATTGAGTTGTAATTCAAGTACATGCAGTTCCTCTGTTTAAAATAGAAGATTAACTGTCCACCACTTGTTGAATCCCTTTCCCTCGTTTACTGCCTTCTGCTTAATTACATTTTAGTGATCTTCCTTCACCTTTTATTTACAATGTAATTATACCACGTGTTGTAATTAGAATACTTTTAGAGCTATTTAACATTTGTCTTCAGATCAAGTAACCTTTTACTCAACAAAGTTTCATCTACCATATATTTTATCCCTTGTATTTTTCATTTCACTCAATATAGTTTTCAATTAGGCTTTTAAAAATATATTTGATCTAGTTTTGATTCATCTATTTAATTGCTCATTGTGGGTCTTTTTCTACTTTTTATATGCCTGGTGTTTATTATTATTATCATTAGTAGTAGTAGTATAAAATTCTGAATTTTACCTTATCTGGTACTACCTACTTTCATAGTCATAAATGTTCTTCAGCTTTCTCTTGGGATAGAGGTAAACTACTTAGAAAAATTTTGACCCTTTAAGAGATTGCTTTTCAAATTTCTTTGGTGGAAATGAAACAGTATTCATTTTAGAATAAATTATTTCTCACTGTGAAGTCAGCAACCTTTTGTGTACCTCTGAATCACACACTTTGCCAGGTGACCTATAGCAGATCTGCTGCCTTATGTTCTTTCCTTAAACTACTTCATTTCTAGTAATATCAATTATTTTAAAAGTATGAGAGAAGGTAAGGAAAGCATATGTTTAGTCCATGATGTCTACTCACATATACCCCATGGATATTTAAGGGCCATTGAGAGGTATGTTAGTATACTGCCTATTTCTTCCACAGTCACCTATTTGTGCTAATCCCTTTGGTATAAGATTTTGGTCCTGACATTTAAATTTAGAGTTTTATGTTTTCTTCATAATAACTAAATATCTAATATCTGTCTTTAGACTATTACCGGGGTTGATTCTAAATACTATGTTTCACAGAACTCAAAACTATATGAATAGGATTTGCATGGATATTTATTTGTTGAAAGTAAATTTTAATTTATTTTATTTTTATTACCAGGATTTTGAAGGAATGAGGGATATAGTTGAAATATAACCTTCTGTGTCTTCCCCTACACTCCACATTTAAGTGAGAAAGCTTTATGAATAAGAAAGAGAGGCATATTCTTCTCCATTAAATGATACTAGTTTGTACTTGGCAAATGCCTATCAAAATATCTCTACTATGTATTTTTTGCATGTGTTACAGGTTTGTTGTTGCTACTGGACTATAATGTGTGCATTTTCAGTCTAAAAATAGTACCATATCCTCTTATAGGCCACAAAATATTAAATTCATATTTAGAATGATGCCTTGTAGCAATAACTCATAAAAATATAATTTTGTTGATTTTCATTTTATCTTTATTCCTGGTTGTTAAGCAAATTACGTTTATTTCTTCAGGTAGTAATTTGTCACTTTTAATCAACTTTCATAAGATTGGTTTTATGTCAATTCCAAGGGCTTTAACTACCATGTTTATACTTAATACCTCCAATTACCTAAAGATTAGCTAGTGTTTACTTAATGAAAATTATAATGAAATAATTTTTTAAATTATATGATTAAAAGTAATGTTTTTCTAAATGAAGTTTTAGACTATATTTACTATGCAATAAAGTACCTTGACATCATTGTAAATAATAATGACTTGCTTATTAGCTGCTCTGTGTGGTCTCCAGAGAAAAATGAAAAAGAGAGGAAACGAGCAAACTCTTCTATGATTTGTAACCCAGTAATTTATTGGAGTTTAGTAATATTACAAATTATTATTATGCTTCCTCTTTTTTTTTTTTTTTTGTGGTGCCGGGGATCGAACTCAGGCCCTTGTGCTTGCAAGGCAAGCACTCTAATCACTGAGCTAAATCCCCAGCCTATTATGCTTCCTCTTTTGCAGACAATCTTGTTGAAACCAAAAGACTAAAGATACATTAAAACATCATGTCCAAGCTTGATAGAATGCAGGCCAAGTTGAACATTATTTGGAGCAGACACACACCACAGAATATTGACATGGTACAGGCAGGCTACCTTGACAGTGAACTTTTCCTGTTGATAAGTCCAACTTGCTTGTAATTTCTGTTGGATATATTTCAATTTGTATGATTGGTAAGAATGAAATTTCAAAGATAGACTTCAGCTAATTGCTTTTAAAAGCAATAATAAGTAAGGCTTAATCATCTCTAGTTTTAATAATGCACTGATTTTTTCTAAAATGTTTCTAATTTTCCAAATATATAAAAGATTGAACACTGCTCATAACTTGCTGCCCTAATGTAACAGTATATTTGAGTTTGCAATTTTTACTTCATAAGAGGATTTTAATTTTTTTGTGTGTGCGTGTGGTGCCGGGGATCGAACTCAGGGCCTTGTACTTGCAAGGCAAGCACTCTAATCACTGAGCTAAATCCCCGGCCAGGATTTTAATATTTTTGTTGATTGTTTGAGTGGTTGTTTTTGTTCTCGTTGTTGTTGTTGCTGTTATTCTGAGGCAGGGTTTCACTGTGTACTTTAGGCTGATCCTGAACTCGTTATGTAGCCCAGGTCATCCTTCAACTTGTGTTGATTCTCCTACCCCAGCCTCCCAAGTGCCAAGATTATAAGCATTTACCTCCACACCCAGCTCGAGTGGTTGTTTTTAAAGACATCTACATGAAAATAAATTATCTTTATTTTATGTTTATCTTCTTTGAGTTATACATATAATCTAATAACTGTTCTATGTTTTCAAATTAATTTTGATGACTTTATATAGATTATTATATAATCATCACCATTCTATTAAGAAGCTATTTCAGTGAATTTCAGTATGAACATAAAAACATAGAACGCTTCTTTAATTTCAAGTTCTAATCAATTAATTGCTAATGACTCTTTGTTTCCTCAGATTAATATTTTTTAATGTACTAATTTTTTTCTGTAATCTGTATTTTCCCAAATTTCTAATGATTTGAATCAGGAATGGTGGAGGGGAAGCTTTTCACTATTACCTCATAGCTTTTATTAGTACTGTTTTTACAATCCCAAATTATTAAGAAATCAAAACAAATCATTCATGTCAAGTGTAGATTTTAAGATTCATATCAAGTGTAGATTTTGGTACAGGAATAAAGTTGTGGCCAGATTTTTGTTTTGTATGTAAAATGTATTAGCCACAAAATCTAGTTTTAAAAACTAGAATATAATTGTATAATATATATATATGGGTCAGTTAATTTCTTACTGTTGTGTTTCAAAAAATTAATATTAACTCGTTAGTATGCATAGAATTCATCTCATTGTAATAACAAAAATTTCCCACAAAAGTATGTGCATTGTGAGATAAACTTGAATTTAATAATTGTCTGAATATTTTTATCAAACTCAAATGCTGACCCTTTTTGAATACTGAATATCTTAGTAGTAAACTATCTTTCACTTTTGATTTGAAAGTTATGACAACTTTAAACATTTGATAAACATTTTTCAGATGTTGATTCACCAAAATTAAAACATAAAAAAAGTTTAGAAAATTTCCCCTTGACTTATACTAGATAGCTTCCTTGATTTTTCTAACAAACTTTTATTAAAAAAAAAAATGTCAGTAACCTTCGGCAGACATTCGGCAGTACTTGACAAAGTTTTGATTGAAGAAAGATTGATTCTCTAAAGTTTGAGCAGTAAGACATGCACTGAATTTGTTGTGGTTCATTGCTATATCCCAAGAAGGATTTTTAGCTATTCTCTCCTAATGAGCTTATTAGTAAAAGGCTGAAAGGATCTCAGATTGTCTATCAAGGAAGATTGTCAGTCACAAACCATTAGCAACTCTGCTGTGACTTATACACCATGAGTAAAGAACAAAATGGTGTTAAAATGCTGCTTATTATGTCCAACAGCTTGTGCAGCAACACAAATAAAATATGTGGAGCAAAGGTTTAAAGGAAAAAAATAAATTCTGAAGAAGAAAATCAAAGGAAATTAGACATAATAGTGCTTCACCACCTCCTATTTCCTTTAGTAGTAATTATAATGCAGAGGAGAAATCAAGGCACCTGCCACCATAATAACCAGAGTCATAATGATGCTATTAAGGTCCAGTTGGAAATTTAAAAAAAATAAATAAAGTCCATTTGCCTGCTGTTAGCAATAGGTAGACCTGACTTTTCTCTTTGGAGATATACATTTTCCCAAATCTAATATATACCTGTTTTTTTGCATTTTCCAGTGCTTCGATATCTTAGTTTAGCTCTCAAATTAATAATTGAAAAGTCAAATAAGTATATCTTGTTTGCAGTCAGATAAGTATCACTGAGCCAAACTAATTTGTTACTAGAAGGATCTCCATATATTTGAAAAATAGGCAATGCCAACTTTTATGTATTAGATAATTCTTTTTTATTCTGTTTTAATTCATATTGTTATACATCTAATATAATTTTATTTGCACATTTGTCTTTCCTGACAATGTATTAGGAACAGTGTAGATGCGGTTTTAGGGTGAAGAAAAGAAAATATGGGATTGGCGTAATTTCCTTGCCAACATGATAAATAGACCTCCCAGTGAATAGGCTAATGATATTTGGTGGGGTCCTTATCTGTGGAATGCTCTTAATTATATGCCTCTAGTCAGTATCCCTAACAAGAACTTAGTTCTTAATAGGATGTCCCTAGTCAAAACTGCTTGTTGTAAATAAATCCAGGATCTATGAGTTTATGAAACACAGTACTCTGCAAACTGTCATACATGAAACGAAAAAAATTTCACTGGCTAAGTGTTCTTCGATATGTGGTAGCAGCCCATTGACTTCATCCAGAAATTTCATCTAATGTGGGCCAGGGAACAAATTTCATGCTAGAAGGGAGGACCTATGGAGCTTTCAATGCCTTGCATTTCGACTTGCGTTTTGCAATGTTGACAACTCACAACCTTGAAATGATGAGTACAGTCTGATCTCATTTGTGTGAGTCAGGTAAATCTGATTTATTTCACTTTGAGTTGACATTCAAATTCTTTAGGGCAAATCAATCCTAAAGTGCATCTTTTATTCTAGAACTTCTTCATAAAAGCAAATAGTACAATTCCACTTTCAGAACCTAATGATGATCCCAGAAGACCCTGACATCTGCATTCTAGGTGCTTGAAATTCATTAGCCTGCAGTCCCCACAGCCTAAAATATTGTTGTGCTTGCCCTTTCTATTGATATTCTATTCCCCCACTAAGCTTGAAGGTAAAGCTACAGTCTTCTTCTTGACAATTGTCCTGTAGAAGTACTTTCTACACTTAACTAGATTCCCACCTATCTCCTTCATCATCACCATGCTGTATTTATACACGCTCATGACCTAAACAAATGGATTGCCCTTCACATGTAAAGTGGGAAAGGAGAAATATAAGAAAATGCAGATAAAAGTCTTTAGAAAATTTGGATAGAAAAAGTTCATATTCGGAAAATTAAATTAGCTCAGTTATTTGGAAATTTAACACTTTTGATGAAAAATTAACTGCCTCTGAAAATCAGGAATAGCATTTGTGAAACAATACAACACATATCATGGCAATCTTCGTATTCGCTAGACACTTCTTGTAATTCCATAAAGAAAATGTGGAAGGCATGCAAAAATTAAAACAGAGAGGAAAACCTCTAAATGACAAATAAATATGAAAGAACATTTTAATCTTGTTGCGACATTAATACTGTGCCATGTACTGCAGTTCTTCCAAAGGACTTTGTAAGCCAAACCAAATTCAAATACATACATTTGATGAAAGTGGTAGGAACGAAAACATTTTCACAAAGTTCTTGGATATGTTATAGAATCTTTTAAAATTTAGTTTAAATTTTAAATGTGCCCTCTTTTGACTATTGATTTTGAAAATTTTACTCCTAGGATAAGTAAACTGGAATAATTTTTCAAATACAAGGTATACCCACTGGAAAGTTTTTGAAATACTTTTATAATAACACAAAATTAGAAATGCCTTAAATATAAATTAAGTGGATACAATTGAATGCATCATGGTATGTATAAGTCACTTTTTCACTGGGGGGATAAACTAGTTGACATGCGCATTTTAAAGGAGAGAAGGAAGCTTTATTTTCCGTTCAGAGATTTCGGCCTACAGTCACAAGGGAGACATGCCATGGCAGAGGACAGCTGCTCATCTCCTGGCAGCCAGGATGCAGACAGTGAGCCCAAGAGAGAGCAAGGGGTTGGACGCGGGGCACATCTGTCAAAGGCACATCCCACCCGCCTCCTGCCTCTGGCTGAGCCCCACCTCCTAAAGCCACAGTTAGCTAAGGACTCTGATGCATTAGTACATTTGCAAGCTTAGTGTCATCACGATCCAATAACCTCTCAGGGTGAACGTCTCACCTCTGAAAATTGTTGTATTAGGAATCAAGCTTTCAATACATGAGTCTTTAGGGGATATTTCATTCTGAAATCATAACATGATATAAAAATGGGATTTTAGCAGCTCTTAAAATACAATGATCTGTAAGTATTCATGTTGTATTGTTAATTTCGTTAAAAAGTCCTGTCTGTATGTATACAGTGATGACGTATGTAGTGTGTATACCTATACATATACTTTTGATATTATGAATTTTTTATATTATGAAGGAAAAACTATCACAATCACTATGGAAATCAGTATGGAGGTTCCTCAAAAAACTAAAAAGTAGAAATTCCATTTGACCCATTTCCCTTCTAGGTAACTTCCCCAAAGATTTAAAGACATTGTACCACAGTGATATATGCATACCTATGTTTATAGCAGCACAATTCATAATAACTAAATCTTGGAAAGAGCCTATATGTTCATCAACAAATGAATGGATAAAGAAAATGTGGTATTCATACACAATGGAGTACTAGTTTGCCATAAAGAAGGATAAACTTGAGTCATTTGTAGGAAAATGGATGCACCTTGAGACCATATTATTAAATGAAGTAACTCAGACACACAATGTTAAATATTACTTTGTTTTTCTTACATAAAAAACACTTAAATATAGCACAAAATAAAAGACAGATAATAGGAAAAAGAGAGGCAAAAAGTATTGTAATACAGGGCAGACAATCTATCTAAAAGTGTACAATTGATTTAGTAAAATTATCTTAAATGTTTTATGATTTTACTTATTAATTGGCTTTTAATCTGTATACATGATAAATAACTGTATAAAGATTATAAGATAAATAAATGAATCTGATGGTAGAAAAATTAAAGGGGAGTATAGAGAAAGGGAAAAAAACAATTAATATGTACCAATTCCCTACAGTGAATGTAATCATTATGCATTGCAAACATGCACTAGTAAAAGAAAAACCAATGCACATATATATGCACACAGACACAACACAGTGTTAATTTATACAAAAATATTGTTTGTAAATTTTAGGCATTATGCATAGTTGTGGGACTTTCACCTACTATACATTTTAGTATCTAATATTTTACTGTATTTTGATCTTTGTGTTAAAAATGAATTTTATTGCTAAATTAGTCCATATTAGTTTAGAAAAACTCTTTTATCTTTCATTCTTACATTGCGTGATGTATATAATGCCTACAGAAAAATGAGACTAAAATGGTTAATGGCACCTATCCCCACTCATCTCTTCCATTACTGTTAGCAATGAAAAACTTTAGTAAAGTTTAATCTTGTGATATTTAAAACTATGTCTACAGTGCCTTGATATGTCTTGATAAAGAAGTCATTGAAAAAACCTGCCTAAATTCCAAGCAAATATAAAAACAACAGTCCATAAGGTCCAAGAAAAAGATTGGAAATACCTAATGACAATTTCAATTAGATATTTCATATAATCATTAGCTATTGTCTGGTGTTTGATGAAACCTGGCAAGAAAAGATGCTGGCAAGGAAGCTATCTCCAAAGTTAGTCAAAGGGTCTGCATTACAAATGTAGTGACTTTGGAGTCTCTGAGATCACTAAAAATAAACCTGATCAAAAGTAAATGAATGAATTAATTGATGAGCAAAAAAAAAAAAAAACCTAATAAAATGAAGAGCAGAAAATCTTGGGGAAGTACATTTTTTTTGGTATTAGAGATTAAGCCTGGGCCTTCACAATATATTTACAAACATCCTTATTTTAGAAGTATTTCAAAAGAAATAGTTTTACAGTGTTTTGGAGATAGAATTTTGTTTGGATTGCTCTTTTTATAGAATACTTGCAAAGATGTCTCTTCTTTTTCCTATACCAAGTAGATTTATATACTACAAAATGAAAAAAAAAAATAGCTCTTCTCAGAAATGTCAGTCATATTTTGTTTAGAAATTCAACTTTTCAACCAACATTTTAAAACTGTAAATTACATTCATTTCTGTGTTTGATTTTCAAGTACATAATAGTCATAACTTTATTTTGTGTACATTCATTGAAAACTTGCAAATGCTTGATGTAGTTGGCTTACAGAAGATGAAAAGGTATACTGTATCATTATTGATACTGACATTAAATTTACATGTGAAATGTTAATTGAATACATAAAATTACTAAAGATAATGATTATCTTGATGACAATTAGATGCAGAATTAATTTTTAAATATAAAATGACATAAAAGTTCAAGGTATTTGTAAGTGGTTTTTATCCCATGTAAAGATAGACAAATATTTTAAACTTCCTCATAATATATCCTTAAAATTAAAACTGATATGTGGAATGTGTGTGTGTGTGTGTGTGTGTGTGTGTGTGTGTGTGTATGGTTTAACTGTGCTCTTTATTACTATTCCTGGTCTCCATAGACTATAAAATGTGCTAGAAAAAGAGAACTAGGTTTAGCTAATGGACTTCACTTCTAATACCACAGACTGACAGTGACCAGCGGCTGTGTAGAAATGATGTTCTTGAAGTTTCTAAAATAGAGAGAGTAGGTTGCATCTTCTTTGATCTACCAGAGTCCTGACAGCTAAAATTCTGTCAAGGGTTTCCTGATGGATCCCCAAAGAGACACGACTGTCCTTCTCAAAGTTGTTACACTAGAATAGCACTGGAAATTTTTTAAAAAGTAAAAGCTCTGTGAAGAGTAGATAAACAAGAACGAATGTTTGATAACAAAAATCTAGGTTTCCTCATTTTCAAGAACATTTCATTTTTTAACATTGGCTCTTCATTTTTAGTTTCAAGGTAAGAGAACTCTAGCATATGATGGAAAACATGTTAAGTCACTGAGAGAAATTATGAGGCGTGAGTGGACAGTTGGGAAGAATTACCGTAAGAATCACATGCTGTGTGATTTAAACAAGATCAAGGTGCCCTTAGGATTGCTGGGTGGTGACACCCACTCCTTGGCTTGCAGATGGCTGCCTTCCCACCACGTTCCCAAAGGGTCTCTCCACAGCTCTCTCTGCTACAGCCACTTTCTCTTCTTTTCTAATGCAATTTTAGTTTTTTTTTTTGATTGACAGAGAAAGAAAAACACTGTATTATCTCACTCATATACTGAAGATTTGTATCTAATTATTTTGTGACTTTATGTATATGGTAATGTTGATATAAAATGAAAAATTCTTTAGAAACATCACGTTTTCCACTCATGTGTTATGAAATCATATGTAATCATCTTCAGTTAACTGTGTGTTCTTCACAACTAAACCGCTCTTTGAGTCATTGTACCGAATTTTTCATATCAGGTTAACTTTATTTATTTATTTCAAATGTACTTTTCTATTCCTGGGAATATTTCCCCAAATTAGAAGTGTTCAATTACACAATCCCAGGACTAAGCCATGTTTTTCTCTTAAACATCTTGTAGGTGTACATGCATGGTCACAACAATCAGAACTACTTAGAAAATACTGCATTTTAAATGACTGTTTAAAAGTTGTTCACAGTGAGCCCCAACAGCTCACACTTGTTTTTGTGCAGTCATATTTCAAGAGTAAACACTCAAACTCTTCAAAATTCACTTGTTTTTAAATACGATTTGTGGTTGGCTCTGGACATACCAAAAGGCCTTCATTTATTAAACACTTCAGACAGAATATTATCCATTTGATGGGATATAAACAATAATTTGGTCTGTGTCTACAATGAGTAATGATCAATTCGGAGTAATGAGCACTTTCATCTCTTCAAACAATAATCTTTTTATGTGTTGGCAGTTTTGTACTCTTCTAGTTATTTTGAACTGTATCACATATTTTAGCAGACTAACTACTCTGCTCTCCTTTGGAAACCGTAACTCAATCTTACTATCTGTGTTATCTGTGTCTTATCTATCTTCTTTCAATTCCCCTTCTCCTTGTCTTGCTTGTCTCTACTGATTACTATTCCACTCCATTTTATGTTACTGACTTTTGAAATTCTACAAATTAAACATGTGAGGACATGCATTATTCGTTTTTCTTCATCTGGTTCATTTTTTACTTAATGTAATGGCTTCCAATTCCATCCATCTTGTACCAAGCATTGCTTAAAATTCCAAAAGACCATTGCAAATTTTTTGAAATACACTTTGTCTTTCAAAACAGAAGTTTGAGAAAACTTTATTATATCCTTTGTAACCATGTGGATATAATTTACCCCAAAGGCTAATCTGAAGGAAAAAACATCCACGAACATTGATAAAGTACTTGAGCACATTTATCACAAATGTTTAAAATGAGAAGTATTTTGAATCTCTGATTTTTTGGAAGGAAAGAGGGCTACTGACAAGGCATCATGCTCTCTTATTGGCTCCATTTACTGTTCCCACACCTGCACATATAGTTGTTATGCATGAGATACAAATAAATCCTGTGTTGCTAAATCTTTTTAATAATTAACAACTAATTCTTCAATAATTAAAGGATTTAGCAGCATGTGTGTTACATGAATTCTGGGAATTCCAACAAAGCTGACCACCCTTTTTTAAACACTCTCTTGCCATGCAATAGGTGAGAGTCACTCTTTTGATTTTATTCTACCCGATCTGCATCAGTAGAGTGGTCACCTGTACTTTCTGCTTTACAAATCCAAATCTTTTCCATTTGTCTTCTCTTACACTTTTTCTTCTTTCAGATCTCCCTGGAGACACAAAAAGCATCTGTATATCCATTACTCTAAATCTTTATCTCAAGAAAAAAATGTTTCTTCTGAGCACAGAGTGTGTTAAAGAACCATCTAGTTCACATAGTTTCTTTGGCTACTCACTAACCACTTAGTTATAACTTGTAAGTCATAATTTTCTCTTGATTACAAATACACACTAGTATTTCTTATGCATGTTATTGGCATGCAATTATTTTTTAAGATTAGTAACTTTTAATCCTATGTATTCAATAGCTCTATTAAATGAACTTGTAAATATAAATGAAATTTTGTATTTCACATGATTTTTGTGTTTTATCTGGTCTATATGATATTTGATTTAGAGCAAAAAATATGGAAAGAGACTGCTTATTATTCTTTTCCAGGTTATCTGTTTGCCTGCTTTTTGATTCTGAAAGAATTTTTAGTCTGAGCTTAAGTTTCCCATACATAAAAAAGAGCAACAAGAGTAGTTCTCTTTAATTTTCCTGCATGCAAATAATAACAAAAAATTCCTTAGTCACTGATTGGCACATAAGACTTGGTGCTCATTGGAAATGAGCAACTGCGATTACATTAAGTTGCCTAAACCACTTACAGACCGCTGTCACGTGTCTCACGTTAATCTACCCCTGTTCTTTCTTTAAATGAAAACACCATCTTTTTACGTGCTGATTTAAAATATTTCAATGGCATGTAACCTGTTTTAGCCTAGCAACCAAGTTGAGAATGTGGTCTCCCCCGCAGGCTTCTGCAGATCATTCAGGATCTCTTCCCTTCTGCCTCTCTCACAGTTCTCAAGCCACACAAGTTTTCTGGAGTCTGTGGTTTCCCGCCTCAGGACTTACAGCATGTTTCCTCTGCTTCTCATTTATTCTCTGATCTTAATCTAACTCGTTATTGGTTCTCTATCCTCAAGAACAATTTAGATACCACATACTGCAAGTTGGCAAAACCCTTGTATTTTTTATTGCTACTCAGAAGAGTTCATTTGACTAATTATTAATTTAATATGATCATTTTTACCGGATTGTTTTGTGTGAAGAGAGCACATCATTTTTGTCTATAGCTACAGTCTCCAGCATATGTTGTAAAGCCTCCCAGTGATTAAGTAATGATGAAGAAAGGAGGATAGGAATAAATAATAATGTTAGTAATATAAGTCTACAATCTACAAAAATGTCAACTATTCTAAATTTTATTTAATCACAATTAAGAAGTAGATATTTGACTTGTCTCCCAAAAACAGAGTTAAGGAATATTTTATTTCAGATGACATATAAATAATGAATACAATGAGCCTGGTTGTAACTAGCTAAGCATTTTAAAGTGAGCTCTCTTGTACATAACTTGCTTAGTACACACCTGCTTCTAATTACAAGTCTGAAATTCTTTTTTTTATGGTTTAATACATTTATTTCAAATATATTTTATGTGGAAATGAGCTATCAACTATTTAAAGTCAGGTGCAGCCTTGCAGTTTTATGTCTCCTATTACACATATCATATTCTAATAATTCTGAAAGAACTATTTGAATTAGTGCTTTAGTTAGCAGGACTGTGGGATGAAAAGAAAGACCAGCATAATAGAGGTGAAGGTTACAACATTTGTCATTTATATGGCACATATTTTATTTCCTAAGGCAATGTTAACACTTTACTTATGTTGCTTTTCAAATTGAACAAAAAATTCCTAGTTTGAATATGAATTTTATTCTGAACATATTAAAAAGAAAGATAATGAGAGCTTAAAATGAAGACTTAGAAAAATTTTCACAGAAGCACCATGTAGAATTGCTCATCTATCCCTTCTAGATTAATGTAAAATAGTAGATTGCAAGTTGGGAAATATATGTAATCATAATTTATTTATTTTTAACAGAATTATTATAAAATGCATTTCAAAGCAAGCAAGATAAATGAACATTCTTTCTGTATAATGAACAAAGAGAGAAAATATGTTACATAAATGTTGGTAACTTGTATTTGATGAATATTTCTATAAAGTTTCAACCATTAAATAAAGCATTAAAATTCTCTATATTTTGCCTTACATACAGAAATATGTCACTATAAAAACAAGAAATGATGACTAATAATTTTATTTTAGGGTTTTTTTCACTTTCTATCAGAAAAATACAATTATCTCTCTATAATTATAAAATATTTACTCCTAACAGGAAATATGGATTGTTTTCTTTCATTTTATTATATCAAGAAAATTTAAACTGAGATATACTTCTTACACTTTTAAGTGTGAAATTTAGCTAGTTGACTATAGGGTCAAGGATTTATAGCAGATCTCTAGAAATTATTCAGATTCTTTAAGTGAAACTTTACACCTGTCAACTAATAATGTCTCATTGTCTCCTATCTCTGGCCCCAGACAATACCATTTCATTCACAGATTCTATTAATTTGACAGTTTTAAGTATGTCAAATATGTGAAACCATCCAGTATTTTACTTTTATGACTAGCGTATTTCATCTATGTTATTGTGTATTGCAGAATTCCCTTCTTTTGTTGAGGCTGAATACATTCCATCTTGCTTGTACCATATTTTCTTTATCCATTCATCTTTCCATAAATAAGTATTCTATATCTTGATTGTCACAAATACTGCTGCAAAGAATATAAGAGTGCTAATACCTTTTTGAGACATTGCTATCAATTTTTGACCAAATGTCCAGAAATGGAACTTCTAGGTCATTCGCTACTTTGATTTTTATGTTTTTGAGAAATTTCCACACTACACTCTATATTGGAGGCACCTTTTCAAATTTTCACCAATAATGACGGATAGTTCCAATTTATCCATATCCTTGGCAACACTTAATGTCTCCTTTATGTTTTAGTTTCTTCAGTGAACCCAGCACCTATGCACTGAGTTGCATTCCCAGCTTCTTTTATTTTTTGAGATAGTGTCTCACAAAGTCACTGAGTTGCCCACGTTGGGCTTGAACTTGAGAATTTCCTGCCTCAGTCTCTCCAAGTGATGAGATGACAGGTGGGTACTGTGACAGCCAGCATTTATCTTTTTCTTTTATGGTAGCCAACCTGATGGCTGTCAGGTTGTACTGCTTTGTGATTTTCATTTGCACTTCTCTGATGACTAATGATATTATGAATTTTTTTACACATGCATGTTGGTCATTGATATATTTTAGAGAAATATCTACTCAGGTTCTTAGTTTAGTGTTTAAACTGGGTCATTACTGTACTTGCTATTACGTTATGAGTGTTTCTAATATATTGAGGAAGCCATCCTTTAATCAGTTGTATGGCTTGGAAGTGTTTGGCCCTGCTTCACCGGTTGCCTTTTCACTGTGTTGTTTCTTTTGTAGTGCAGGTCTTTTTGGTTAGATGTGTTTCCACATGCCTATTTTATTTTTGTTTCCTGTGCTTTTCATTTCATATCTATGACATCACGGTCAATTGGAATGTGAAATAGTGAGCCCTTCACCCCCAAAATAATAAAGCAATAGCATCTACTTTGATGATTTCTATGCAGCATTTTACTGAAGATTTTATCCTGGCAAAAAGATAGGACATACAATTAAAGGAAGTTCAGATTAGGAAAGCAAATATTTATTTGTCATTTACAGAGAAATGTTTTCGGTACTAAAAAAACTCTGTGTAATTTAATTTTGAAATGTCCCAGGAAATGACATTAGTCATAAGCTAATTTGTATTTTTATATACTAGCATTAAAATTAAAACCAAATTTGTATTACTTTTTGTAAAGAATTATGTTTAAATCAACTCTTTAAAATATAATTTACATATGATACTATGCACCTGTTTTAAACTATCAGTCTTTAACAACAATGAACTTTTATCTAGGATTTACATTAGTGTTAAAAGCAAAGCATACTTAAAAGTAAATTTTATACAAAAAAAAAAAATCCAAGGTCTCTGTGCTAAAAAACTACAAAGCCTATGATAGAAAGTTAAATCAGATCTAGACAAATGAAATGATACATCATGGTGTGTGTAATAAAGTTATCTCTTCTCTCAAATTGATTTCAAAATTTAACACAATCTTAGAGAAACACCCAGCTGATTTATTTTTATTACTATACAAATTGATTCCAAAATGTATTTAGCAAAAAACTGGATCTAGAATAGATACAATGATCTTGTAAAATCAGAATAAATTAGATAATTCCACTATCTGGCATCTAGCCCTGTTATAGAGCTGCAGGTAAATAGCAATGTGGCAGATAAAGGGCTAATAGCTGACCAGTGTACACAGGACAGTGTTATCAAGGTTGTAAATATTAACCCTACAATAAGCAATCCCCACATACCAGAGAGATTAAAGTTTTACAACTGATAGAGGCAAATATTGGAAAGGATGTACATCAACTAGACTCTAATTCTTTACTGGTAAAAATATAAAATTGTCCCACTGTGTTGTAAAGATTTGGCACTTTTTATGAAAGCAAATATACATCTATCTGCTAGTTTCCATCACAGCTGTTCACTCAAAGGAAATGAAAACAAACAAACAAAAAAACTACAAAAAGACTTGTAAAAAAATGTTAATAGTTTTGTTCAAAATATGGAGAAACTGAAAACAAGGCAAATTGTCCACCATGAGCACAAGAGAGAAACATATATTCATGCAAAACAATACAGTGCAGAAGAAGGAAGAAGAGGAGGAAAGAAAAAGGAGGAGGAAGAGCAAAAGAGGAGGTGAAAGAGAATGATTAGTGCAGCCACACGGACGGCTATCAAAAGCATAATTATGATCATGAAAGCTAGACAGAGTATATATTGAATCATTCCATTCATTTATACTTTGAGAATGCCCAATCCATCGTGCTAGAAATGAAAAGAGTGATTACCTGTGAGGTACACATTAGCTAGCAGAGGGTAAAATTTACTTTTAGGGTAAATAACTATGCTGCATCTCAATTGAGGAACTGTTGCCTTACTGTACACCTTCACTGAAGGTGCATATGGTATGTGAATTTCACTATGTGCAAATTTTACATCAATTAAGAAAAAATACACTGAGATTTTTAAAAAGGGAATCATGAAAAAAGCTGTAAATTGAAAGCAATTCTGATAATGCAAATGCAAACAGACCTGAAAATGAAATTACTAGCCATTTCTTTACTAGTAGTCTTTAACTACTAATTATATCCCGCCATAAGTAATGCTCTAATCAAATCTGAATATAAATTTGCAGAAAAAAATCAATGAGCTGCTTATGTATCGCTCTATATCCATTATTATTGGTTATAAATCTCATTATGAATGCCTGAAGATTTTTATCTTATGAGAGTATGACAGCCACTTCATTATCATTGTTATTATTAATATTGGTTGATTGGAAATTCTTTTCTAGTTTAATGATCTTAATGGGTTTTACTACTATCGATGCCAACTAAAATTTTCTCAGGAGTCAGTGACACGATGGAAAAAAAACACCTCCTACGAGAGCATACAACTGTATCATCTGAACGGCTTATATTAATTTTTTGGGTTTGCTTCTAATTGGCATTCCCTCTAGTCAAAGGGGATGTGATAAAATTCTAACTTGTATCAATGTTTACAACAAAATTTCCACTTTCTTCTCTCCTAATAGTGAAAATAAAACTCTTTAAATATCCCTTACATATATTTTATATTTAAGACATATTAATTGGTTTAAAATGTAGTAAGCACTCTTAGCATGTTGGAACTTGAATATCATTAAGAGTTTTGAACTATTACATTGTCCATACTTGAATTTAAGAAGTATGCCATCAAATCAAAAAATGTTTGGTGAAATGATAGAACTCTATCTATCATGGGAGGATTCGCTTTTTGGGGTTTTTCCTTTTTGCTTTCAGAATGATGATGATAATTCAATATCTATTTAAATTCCATTTAATCTTTCAATGGTTTTCATTTCTTGAAGTTGCTCTGGCTAATTTTTTCTCTCAGCTACTTTTCTATCCAAAATGAAACTTCAAAATTAAGTGTTTTGACAAACCTCACAGTACGGACTATGTTTAACTCTCCCTCTGTTGTGTCATGTACACTATCTCTGACTCGTAAAAACAAATCTGAGCCTAACTGGGCAGTAAAATGCTTGTTCCACCTCCCTGGTGTTATGGCTGCTACTACTGTCAAAACATGGACCATGTTCTGGCAAGACAGGAAGGTAAAAATAGTTAAATACCTAAATCATAAAGCAATGGTTCTCGATTATTTTGGTATATTCTCGGTGCTATTATGGAATTGTGTAAAAATTTTGTTCTCGTGAGCTGGTGCAGGGCAGCTCGTTTCCTAGAGGTACAGCTGTCTCAGAAGGTCACCTGCTTCTTTCACTAACTCCTACATCTCTCTCTGTCCAAATACTTTTCCTTCCCAGAGAAATGAAATTAACTAAGGTCACGATTTCCCTTGCCCTGATGACAGTAAGAACTAAACTACCTCTCTCTGTGCGGAAAGCTTTCTCACTCTGTCTGTGTGTGGTGTCATCCAATTCAAGGAAATACACAGCTTTCCACCTTTTAACTTTAATGAAGTGTGACCCTTCACAGCTCTCCACTCTGGAATAGTACAGTCCTGGATAATTCAAGGCCTCTTCATGTCCGTGCTTAATTTCAAGGGCTTCTTGATTCTGACAGAGACCTACTGTGGTTAGGGTGTTCGAGTCTCACCCTCAAACTATATTGGAAATTAAGAATAATAATGGAAAAAATTACATTGCTGAAGAGCTAAAATTAAAATACTGATTGCTGAGTAATTTATGTGTGAACACAGACTCACAGTTTTGCTTCATTAGTAGCCCCACAGGTTCATATTGAATCTATTCTTCATGTTCTCTTTATGCTGTTTCCTTCCAGGGCGAGAATTAAATGCTCTTTACTTCCCACCATCATTCTCGGAGGACACTCCTGAGAATAAACTTAGTGTTGCTTTAGTTTGTTTATTAATTCTCTTCTTCTTAAGAGGGCTGAACCACATGCTATCCATTTTGAATAAGCAGTACTTTATTTGCAAACCTTTATGAGATTTTCACTTAATAAACCTTGACATATTTTACGGTTGGTGGTATTAATAGCCACGAGGGAGCCACTTCTGTGGGTCAAGTTTGATGGAACAGTGGCTCCCACTCCAAGTTTGGTGACACCCCTGGGTGTCTCTAATTATCACGCAGGCTCTTATGAAATTCCAAAAATGACTCTCAGAAGAAAATTAATTTTAATTAACTTTAATTTTGAAAAGTACATCCCATACAACATTTTTCATAGCCAAAATGCCACATAATCAAACACAGAATGCTGCAAGGCTGAAACTACATCCTTGGGATGCAATTTGAATTTGTTAATGTAGTTAGAACACCTATGTGGGGCAAGGTCTTGAACCTGGCCCAGTGAGTGTTCAAGGGTGCGTTAGAAACAGTCACTGCCACCGACAACTCAAGCTCTTATGGGGACATAAGCATATAAACAACTGAGTAAACCATGAGAAAATTAATTTGCTAAACACAAGTTTTGCCAAGGGAGTGCTGAGGAAGAAACAATTAGTTCTGTTGGAACATACCGAGTAAGGCTTTGAGGAGCTAGCCTCAGGGTCCTGCAAAATAAACAGGATAGAAGTGAGCTGATAATGGATGTGGATAATGGAGGAAGGGCATCGTCATTACAAGTATCAGTTGGCTTCTGTAATGTGATTTGCATGACACAGGGAAGCAAAAATTCTTGTATTTTACCCTTATGCATAAAATTATACCATTCTGGAGTACGTATAATTTTAGAACCCACCTCCCCCAAAACCTTCAGAAATGTGTGTCTAATGAGTGCTTGATGTGGAATCATGAAGCAAATATATGATCACACGAAAATCACAAACATGTGCTTCAGTGTCCTACTCTAAAGACATTATCTTAAAACGTCATCGTGGTATCTGAATGTTAGGGGTCAGCCTGGGCTAGATCCTGCTCTGTACTTTGTGGTGGTCTGGACTCTTTCATCATTCCAGACATCTGTGGGGAAGAGCTCAGAGTTAGGAAGTAAAGGCTTTTATCAAGCGTGCTTATTGTCAGACAAACAAGTATGTGCTAAACAAGGCTAATTTATATCAGCAAGGCTAGTACACTTGGGAGAATTCCAATTGAGCAGACCCTAGAGATGGAAATTGCAGTGAGGTGTGGAGTGTGTCTCCTTTTTGTGTCCCTTGAATTTGAGGAGTGGTCTTAGGTACTAACTAACTGGGCTTATTGCCAATCACCTGTGACTCTACCTTCATGTCAGGAGGACTCAGATGAACTTAGAACAAGCATGGTGGCCAAAGCCCATTTGGATGGAGGGGGAACTGCAATACAAATGTTACCAGATTCTGTGGTTCTGAGTATTCCTTCTAGAGTGACATAAATCCCAATAATTCTTTGTGGGGTGCTGAGGGTGTGGAGCTCTCTGTCTTCATATGGCTGTTTCCTGTTAAAAGGGTTGTAGACCCTACCTACTGGCGATTATGTGGTTTTTAGCTACCAAATGATGTTTGTGGCTCACCTGCTGGGTTGAAAAGAAAAAAAAAATCAAACAACTGTCAGAAGAGAATAAGAAAGGAGTTAGAGTCTGTATGTGGAGGCCTGTTGAGCTACCTGTTCAATGACAGAAAGCTGAGTGAATTTGTCAGGAGAGTCATGGGCTGTACTCTGGATCAACATCTGAAGCACTGAATAGAATATAAGGAGCAGGTCAGAATACTTCCTGGTCTGTCTAAAAAGATGGACTGACAGGTGTATCAGTTAGATGTTTCCATGCTGGGAGTACATTAAGTACAGCAGGTTGCTTGAATCCTTCCCCTGCTGCAGATGTCTAGCAAAGATACAAGCTCTGATTGCCTTCTTTATCTACTAACATAAGCAAGGACACTGCCTGGTTTGGGGGTTTAACACAGCCTGAGGCAACAGAGAGCAGCCTCTGAAACAGGGGGCACCTCACAAACCTGCAAGCCATGAAGAAAACTGTGCCTTGCTGAGTTCCCACAATGTGGATCCTGGAAAGAATCCATTTATTCAGTAATACAGAGAAATTTTTTTTTCTTTCTTTGGACTCATTTTTTTGGTTTGTTTGTTTTCATTTCCTTTTTCTTCTTCTTCACTGGCTTATTGAAGTTTGAGGAATTCTTATTTTTTCCATTTTTTCTTTCACATTATTTTTTTCTCTTTTACCTTTCCTTTCATTTCCTCTTTTACATTCTCTCTATATTTCCTTTTTATGCCCTTTTTGCTTTTATTTTTTATTCTTCTTCTCTTCTATGACACTTATCTAACTCCAGGAAAATCCTTATACTCTTAAGCAGGATACTTTGTTACACTTTTATCTCCTTCTCCTCTTCTACTGTTCAATTTTGAGAATTTTTCTTCTTTCATTATCTCATTCCTAATAATTAAGGTTTGATAAACTTTAGGTAGTTAGCTAACTCGGTATTATTATTGCCGAATTCTTTGCTATTGTTAGAAGAGGTATAGTTCTCTGATTCAGTAGATATTTACCACATGTTAATATTTAGTTTTTCTTACTATTTATACTATAATTATATATCACTTTTCCATGGTTAACGGTGCTATGCTATTGATTTTTATGGTATATCAATATCCAGTTTTTCTTTGATGATACTATTGCTGCTGATTGCCTTCTTGCCAAAGTGCCATAGGTGTTGCTATTAATAGAATTTCTCTGAACGCCAATATCCAGATAATCTATGTGTCACTGACAACACTTGAGTCTGTTTCCTGAGAACTGGGTGCTGTAATAATTGCACTCCACCCTCCTTTCCCAAATTAACAGAGGTGGTTGGATCTTGGGACAGAGGCAAAGGACTACAGTTTATGCATGCTCAGAGTGCATCACTGAAAAGCAGACTTTAATAAAGAGATTTCTACTAGCAACAAAGTCTTTCCATTATAAGTATTTAAAAACCTGAGCACAAAATAAAACATAACAAAACAAACAAAAGAACAATGGAAGCCATGAGAAGACAAGGCAACAGAATGCTTTACAAACTTTCAACTCCTCCAAAACCGATCCATTGGGCTTCAATGGGGAATAATGAAAAGATCAAAAGCAGAATTGTTCCTAAGGATAAAATGAGAAATTAAAAAAAAAAAAGATCAAGGGGTTGGGGATTTGGCTCAGGGTGCTGAGTTTGATCCCCGGCACAAACAAACAAACAGATCAATAAGTTGTTCAGTAAGCTCAAAGAGGGTACAACTAAACAGATAATGGATGTAACAAAGCGATCAGATAGATTGCAGAGGATACTAATAAAAAGCTAGCTGAGATAAACAAAATGATACATAAATGACCAGTTTAACAAAGAATTAGAGACCATGGAATTATTCCCAACAGAAATCTAGGAGATTAAAATTTTAATTGGAAATAGGACAAGCACAGTCCACCAATGTGAAGACAGAGTATTGAAACAAGAAGACAGGGCTATTATCACAGGCTAATTATTCAGAAATATCTTCAAAACAAAAAGAGAACATGACAAATGGTTACAATCGCTACCAGATGATGTAAAGGAGATTCATCTAATTTTATGTAGAATTTATGAAAAATCAGAAGACAGCATGGATGGCACACAAAACCTATTTACAGAAACAGTAGCAGAAAACATTCCAGATATAGAAAAAGAATCACAGGTAATGATAAGCGAGGCATGTAGAGCCCAAAATGACCACTGTTGAAAAAGGACAACTCCTGGACACATTATAGTCAAAATCTCAAAAGTCCAACATAGAAACGGAATCTTAAACTGTTAGACAAAAAAGAACAAGTCACTTATAAATGTAGATCCATTAGAATTACAGAAGACTTCTCAACAAAATCCTCAAAGGCCACGAAAGCTTGAAGTGCTTGAAAAGAAAAAAAAAACAACTTCCATACCAAACTTATATACCCTGCAAAACTATTTTTCAAAATTGATGGAGAAATAAAGTATTTCCACGACAAAAAGCTCCTCAAGAAATTCATGATCACCAAATCAGCACTCCAAAAACTTCTTAAGCATATCCTAGAAAGAGACTATGAAACTAGCAATGCCAAAAAGACTAAAAAGACTAATAGAATGAATAAACAAGTCAGGGACAGAAGTTAAGCCAAAAGGAAAAAACAAAAAGAAATCAACAACATGAGAATAATGAAATAAGAGGAATAAGTCAATGACTTTCAGCAATAACTCTCATTGTCAACATTCTCAATCAAAAGATACATATGTCCAGAATGGATGGGAAAACAAAGCCAAGTGATACACTGTATTAAAAAAAAAAAAAAGAAAGAAAGAAAGAAAGAAAGAAAGAAAGAAAGAAAGAAAGAAAGAAAGGAAAAAAAAAAACACACACATTTAATCCAAAAGGAAAAATCACAGATTAAAAATCAGAGAATGGAAAAGAATATTCCATGCAAGGAGAAGCCCAAAACAAGCAGGAATAGCTCTCTTCTTTTCTGAAAAATTGGAGTTTAAGCCAAAAGTGAACAAAAGAGGCAAAAAGGTCACTATATGTTGCTTAAGGGAACAATTCAACAGGAAGAGATCATAATTATAAACGTATATGCACCAAACATCAGCATGCTCAATTATAATGAGGGACTCGACAACTTACGATCACAGAGAGATCCACTACACGCAAAACAAAACAAAAATAAAAACACAAAACTACTAGAGTTGAATCCAGCCTTTGAACACATGAATTTAATAGATGTTTACAGTCTTCCACCCAACAACACCAGAATAGTCTTCTCAGCAGCACATGGCACTTTCTCCAAAATAATCTAAAAGATTATTAGTAAATTCAGAAGAAATAGGTTCCTAGATACATATTAACTACCTAAACTGAACCAAGAAGATATAAAAACCTCCAGCAATTCAATAACAAGCAATGAAATTGAAGGTGTAATAAGGAAAACAAAACAAAACCCCAAAAAAAAAAATCCATCTAAGGATACTCCAGGTCCCAGTGAATACCTGCTGAAATCTAAAATAACTTTAGGAAAAAATCTAATGTTGATATTCCTCAAAATCTTTAATGAAATCAAAAGGGAGGGAAGTCTCCCAAATGCATCCACGGAAGCTAGCATTACTATGATTCTAAAACTAGAAAACGACACAACCAAAAAGAGAACTACAAGTCAATCTGAAATTAATATAGATGCAAAAATCAACATGATACTGGCAATGAGAAGACAACGAATCATCAAATAAGTCAGACATCATGACCAAGTAGAATACCTCTAAGGGATGCAAGGATATGTCAGCACATGCATAAACATCAGTGCAATATCTTACAGAAACAGAAGCAAGGGCAAAAATCATATGATCATCTCTATTGACATAGAAAGAGGCATTGACAAAATCCAGTGTGCATTCATTATAGGAAAAAAATAAAACTCTGAAGAAAATAGCTATAGAAGAACCTTATCTCAATCTGATAAACATGTTTATGACAGAACAGTGGGCAACATATTAAATGGGAGAAGATGAATCCTTTCCCTCTAAAATCAGGAAAGAGGCAAGAATGTTTGCTATCAGCACTCCTGTTCAATAGAGTTCTTAAAATGTTGGCCAGAGCAATCAGGCAAGACAAAGAAATAAAAGGGATATGTGTGGGAAAGGACCAAGTCAAGTTATCATTATTTGCAGATAACATGATCCTCTGCATAGAAGACGTACAAAATTCCATCTAAAGACTAGTAGAGTTAATAAGTAACTAAGTTCAGCAATGTCGCGGGATATAAAGTCAACACACAGAAGTCAATACATTCCTATATACCAATAATAAACTCACTGGGAAAGAAATTAGGAAAATAATACTATTCACAATGGCATCAAGAACAATTAAATACCTAGGAATTTACCTAACCAAGAAAATGAAAGACTTCTGTGGTAGAGTATATAAGAAAGCTACAGTAACCTGAAAAAAGAGATCAAAAAGGATATCAGAAAATGGAAAGCTATCCCATCTTCCTTGATAGAACGAATATAATCAAAGTGGTCATACTTTGAAAACTGATGTACAGATTTAAAGCACTCCAAATAAAAATACCAATAGCATTCCTCACAGAACTAGAGAAAATAATCCTAAAATTCATGTAGAACCAGAAGAGACACAGAGTAGCGAAAGCAATCCTGAGCAACAAGACCAAGGCAGGAGGCATCACAGTCTGGGATTGCAAGTTATAGTACAAAGCTACAGTAAAAACAACATAGTGTTTTGGGGAAAAAAACCCACATGTGGATAAATGGAACACAATAAAGGATGCAGAAACAACTCTAAGCACATTCAGCTACCTGAACTTTGAGATGGGTGAGAAAAACTTATGCTGGTGGAAAGATAACCTCTTCGACAAATGGTGCTGGGAAAACTGGCTATAGACATGTAGAAGATTGAACCTAGACCCATATATCTCACCATGTACTAATTTAAAATCAAAATGGATCAAGGATCTAAATATTAAAACAGAAATATTTCATTTGAATATTTCATTTGAAATATTTCTGCTGAAAAACATAATAGGTAAAACTTTTGAAGACACAAACATAGGCAAAGGCTTTTTAAACAGAACCCCAATCACACAAAAAGTAGCATCAAGAATCAACAAATGGGATCATATCAAATTAAAATCAAAACAAACAAACAAAAACAAAACAAAACAAAACAAAACAAAACAAAAAAACTTCTGCACAACCAAGGAAACAAATAGCAGAGTGAAAACACAATTTACAGAATGGAAAAATAATTTAACCAGCTATTACTTTATATTAATATATAAAGAACTAAAAAAATAGACCAAATCAAAAATGGGCAACTGAAAGAAAAAGACCCTTCTCAGAAAAATAAATA
>PVJO010018610.1:0-36269 GCA_004026905.1 Hystrix cristata
GAGAAATGACAGCTCTCAGCTTAGTCAATCTCCTAGAACTCCCCTCAAAACCTAAGGTGGTCATGGCTTCCACAGAGCAACCCCCATCAATGATTGTTCACTGAAGGGGTATAAAGGCCTAATGAGGGAAGAAAAAGGCCTGGAATCTGTCTTAGAACAGGACAACTATCAGCTGTCCCTCCATAGCTCAGAGCTCTTTGAGAATTCAGGACCTGCTGAAGTTATGGCAGTAGTTTCAGCCACCCTCTGCCAAACACCCCATCTTTCTTGCTTGCTCCCCCAAGGACAATCTTCAGGGGATTCCACAGGAACTTCCAGAATATATATTTCCCTCTCAGAGACCAAGAAACCCAATCTAAGATAGTAGGCTTTTTCCACACATGTTTTATTTTTCCACCAACGAACAACATTTCCTAAGAGGGTAAAAATCAACTTCACAATAGCACTATTTACTAGACTAAAAAAAAAAATTTTTTTTAAATGTCTATACTAATTGATTGGATTTGGCATGCTTACCCATCTGGTGTTTTGCCAAGGGATCCTCCTTGAAATACTACTGTGTCTCCAGAAACTTCATGTTTTGCTCTTTAACAAAATAACAGAATTTAAATTATCCTCAAACTTCCCATAGCAGCATTCAACTAACAGATACATTTCATCTGTAAACTGATAAAAACTAAACTCCTTATCAAGTGCTCACTGTATACTAGATATAGAAGTCAACTATTCTTTCCACTAGGCTAGGGACCTTATAAAACCAAATCTAGACTGAACAGATCAATAAATGTATAAGACATCCTACACAAAGTCACACTGAATTAAATGTGGTCACACAATGAAAAATGTTTCTTCCCAACAGGAAGGCAACATAAAGCAGCAACCAATTCCAAGACTGATTCTCTCCACAGTCTTCACAGATCACAAACAAGCCATCCATAATTAGGGTATTTTTGTAATCCAATGCTTTTAATTGTCTTTAATTATCTTTTAATTACCTTTCAACTTTCAAAGTTTGACATGTTTCAAAAGTAAATATATACACTGGGATAAATAAAGCTAAATCTTCCTTCTTATGTACATGTCCTCTATATGTACATATACTTGCCCTATGCGTTCAAATCTGAAATTCTCAAGTTCACCATACCTTTTGCCAGTCATAAGTGTTTCTACAAGTGTAGACACCAACTCCTGTTGATCTTGTTCACTGCCTAGTTCATAAACCAACCCAAGGCCTTTTGAGGCAACATCTTGGCTAAGTTCTAAAAAAAAAAAATTCAGACATAATTATATTATTTTCCAAGAATGTGACTGTCATCAAGTCAAGATTTCTTAAAAGTTGTGTTAACTTTAACTCAGAATGGTATCAAGGTAAAAATAAGAAAACAGAATCAATCTGCCAATTTTGTTAGAAACACACTAGATTATCTCAGTGGACATCACATCATGAGTCACTATAATGAGAAATAATACATTCATGAAAAGTCCAGTTCACAAACCAAGAAAACAGCAACAGACCTAGGCAGTGCCACTCTACCATGCACAATGACAGAATGTAAGCTGTACACATCAGAGATAAAACAGCCTCACAGGATTTCAATATACTCACATCCAACTTTTTAAAAATGAACTCAATACAAGACTCTATTGACTTTATAAATTGTTGAAACCAAGTTATAAAACAAAGCTAACTACTTATATATCTAACACATTTACTTTCTCCTAGTTTCAATCACAGGGGAAAGGTAATCAGAGAAAAAGTGAATACTGAGTAGCGGTACCAATGCTAAAGAAGGCCACAGCTCCATTTTTTTGGGGGGGATGCTGGGGATCGAACTCAGGGCCTTGTGCTTGGAAGGCAAGCACTCTAACCACTGAGCTAAAGCCCCAGCCCCCACAGCTCCGTTTTTAAATGCAAAGCAGAAGAACATATTCTAATTCTGAATAAATAACAAAGAAATCTAATTTCCTATATCCTAATCAGAAACTCTGTTTAATTTTTTCAGTCATTAGTATAATGATTACTATTTATACTAATAGAGTTTAATTTCTTTTTATCACACAGCTCAGAAAGTTTTCTTTTACATTCATTAATCCAGACATTTAAAAATTATAACTGTTAATGAATTTTAGAAATAAAATATTTAATTCCTAGGCATGGAAATGCATGCCTCTAATCCCAACACTCAGGAGGCTGAGGCAGGAGGATCACTTGAGCTCAAGGGTTCAAGATCAGCCTGGGCAACACAGTGAGATAACAGGATCACATCTCAAAAAATAAATAAATAAAATATTTACCAACAACCTACCATCATTTTCTGACAAAACCGAAACAAATGCACTCTGAATTTCTTTAAGATGAGACTGAAAGAAGAAAATGGCATTAGAACACTAAAATCTTACCACTTTAGAAAAGCAAGACTCTTACTCTTACAGCATACACCGTCTTATAATCAAGGCAATCACTGAGGCAAGCCATGCTGTCCCTTCCTCATCTTCCTCTTCCTTAGCACTTCGGACTTCATGCATTCAAGTCTAGTCAGTATTTACTGGCTACCATCCTTCATTCCTTCATAGACAGCTTATTTCAAATCTCTCTTCCAAGTTAACGGCCTCACCTTCATACACTTTCCTTTCTACCTTTCACTTATAAATACTGTGATTTCCAAGAGACCTGATCACATATACAACATGGCTTACCTTCACTTCTTTGTGGGTACTTAGCTTCCTTACAAGGGAAAGGAGCCAGATGCAAGCTGCTTGCCTCACATGTGGGTTGGGGCTGATGATGTGTTTATTTAAAATCACATCCAACACCCATGGGACCACATCATTCACTTTGGCTCCTGAAGAAAAGCAAAGAAAAATAATAATTAAAATACTTAAATATGGTTCCCTGAAAAACTAAATTTAAATCAACAAATATTTGATACAATAATTCTATAGCATATTAAAACCCAAATAACTAAAGTGTAGTTACTAGCCCCAAGTGGTAGCACATACCTGTAATCTTAGCACTCTGGTAGGATAAGGCATGAGGCAGGAGGACTGCAAGTTTGAGTCCAGCCTGGGCAATTTGGCAAAACCTTAACTCCAAACAATAAATTTTAAAAAGGAGTTAGGGAGGTGGTTGGGAATTTAGCTCAGTGGTAGAGTGCTTGCTTAGCAAGTACAAGCTCGAGTTTGATCCCCAGCACTCAAAGGAAAGAAAAAAAAAGGGGCGCAGGGGATGTATATGCTCAGTGCAAAGGCCCTGAGTTCAATCCCCAGTCAATACCAAAAAAAAAAAAAAAAAGAAAGAAAAAAAAAGAAAAAGTCTAGTTGCTGAAGGAATCAATTATTTACCTCAGAACCTAGCATAAGCTAAACAACCTTTCAAAGGTATTCAGGTAACTTTAGTTCTAATTCTCAGACATTTTTTTTTTTTTCTTCTACTAGGTCCTTATCTTCTTCTATCTAAAAACAAACTAACCTACCGTCCTGTCTTGGCTTCACTTTGTTCCCCCAGCTACCAGGCTTTTTTCTCCTTTCCTTCATTACTTCAGGATTAGTGACCCTCAAAACCATTAACATTTTTGGCTGGGTAATTCTTTGTTGTGGAGCTGTCCTGTACACTGCCTCCTGCCTCCACCCACTGGGAACCAGCAGCATCCATCCCCCCCAGTTCCAGACATTATCCCCAAATGTCTTGCCCTCTAATCAGGAACTACTGCTTTACATTAAACCCTTCAAAATAGCCGTCTATACAAAATAGCCATCAAACTTATCCTTCCTCTTAATTTTTCTTGAACCTACTCCAAATCTGCCTTTTACCCCTTCTCTTCCCCACAGAAATTTTTCAATTACTTTCCTGTTGCTAAGTTCAATGATCACCTCATCTTAGTCAATCTATAGCAGTGTATGATACACCCCTAACTCCTCACCCAGTCAAGGCTCTTTACTGAACATATTGACACAGTTCTCCGATTCAGATGTAATCCTTCCTTTGACTTTCCCATAACCACAACTCTAGCCAGCTACAATTCTGCTCTCTGGGCAACTATCATTACCAAGGGAACAAGCTCTTACTAGAGTCCCACAGTGTGCAAGGTATTACATTCTAGAGATACTAAGCTGGCCAAGACCTTGGCCCTAACTGGATAACAAACGCTTAAAAGGCTGAGTAGCATTCAGCTAAGAATGACATACGGAACATACATGACCAAATTTAGGTCAGAGATTCATTAGCACCCACTTTTCCACAGTATTTTATGTTTCCGTAAACATGCAAAAACAAGAGAACCTCAATTTTTTGTTTGTAGTTTTTGTTTCGTGGGATAGGGTCTGGCTAAGTTGTCCAGGCTGGCTTTGAATTCAACTATGTAGCCCAGGCTGGCCTCGAACCCACAGAGATCCTCCTGCCTCAGCCTCTCGAGTGCTGGGATCACAGGTACATACCACCATGCCCAGTTACCTCAACATTTAATGGACAACCAGATTCTTTTGCATGAGTAAAAAGCCAAGTAGTATCCAATCTTTCAAAAATGGTCTAAGACAACACAGAGGAAGTTCAGAAGTATGAAGATTGGTATAATACCCCTCTACTACCCTTTATTTACGTAAGTCACTATGTGAACACCCATGAAATCAAAAACATGTATCACAGCAAATCTGCTCCTCCATGTGAGCCCTCACTTGTGTCAGCCCTCTGACGTCACCTGGGAACTTTCACTTCAGTAACAACGGAGTACCCTTCCCTGGAGTACCCTTCTTCCTTCTATACAAATTTCTCTTGCTTTACCTCATATCCATTCAAAGAGAAGTCTCAAGAGAAGTGACTAATTCAGCTTTCATCAATCCACAGTCCTATTTACAGTACAACCAAAAGCGTGCTCTTTGTTTTTCTATTTCTTTTAAAGCTCTTTATAGTGGCTAATGAAGTAACAGATGAACACAGCACTGTAGTGTTAAGTGTAACCGTAACCCTAAATAACTAAATTAATGTATTCATGATGGAGAACAATTCACAATGAAATTGTTACAATGAGAACACTACCTTCTAATTTCCACAAATAAGAAAATAAAACTTTAAAAACAGTGATCTTTCCACTTATTTAAGAATTAAAAGAAATATATCATGTACAGGTACAAATCCCCTATGATGAATGTTATCACTATGTACCTCTAAAATGTACCATTAAAATAAAATTTTTTAAAAAATTAAAAGAAAATCTCCGACTCAAATAATGAAATATATTTTCAATTCCAAATTCAAATCAAACCACAGATTTCTGAAATCTTAGTACCTTTAACAGAAGCAGGAACAGAATCAGTGTCCATTCAGACACTGGCAAGACACTGAAACTCGTTATGTAGTAAGTAATTCGTGTATACAACTTGGAAACTACTATGCCTCAGATTCTGAAAACTAGATAAATACACTAATTCTCATGAAAAGAGTACAAGCCTGGAGGGAATTTGTTAACTCTCTGGCTTGCTTCCCAAAGAACTGAAAACAAAAGTTCTAATTAATTTCATGCTCAATTTAATCTACTATTTTCCTTAACCAAATTTCTAAAGCACATAAAATATTTTTTAAAAGACTTATTTTTCTCCCTTGAATGTGATTTAAAAAAAAAAAAAAAAAACCACCCAGAAAGGTTACTTGGTGACTATAAGTCAATTAGCTGAGATTTAGTACCCGCAGGAGGTGTATATTCTTCTTCGGTCACTAGCCAGGCATCTCGGGCAGCCACAGAGCTAGTTCCTATAGCAGCACTAGTGATGGCTTCGCCAATAGTGAACTGAAGTTCTATTTGCTTGGCCTGCAAAGAAAGATGAATAGAAAAGGTTCTTTTCCCAAGGCATTCATTTCTGGAGAAAAGCTGCTCAATCTCTTGTTTCTCAGCATGTTTTGTTTTCACTTTTCTGCTTGGCTTAACTCAATGGTTGAAAAGCAGGAAAGAGTAGGGTAACTGAGAAGTTAAGTATGACTTGAAAATCTTTGTCCAGGTCCGTGCTACACTCCTCATCTTCAGGAGAGAACTACTAAGCAGTGACTTCTGCTCTTTGGAAGCACTGTATGATCCATCTAGGAGGATAGGGCATCCACTAACTCTGAAGCTTCAGCAATCTCACTGCAACCTCTTGCTCTGTCCCTCACCAGCTACAGACCCTCATGGAAGCTTCTCTGAGTCTCAACAAAATACATCACTTACTTCATCAGGCCACGGATTAATAACATCATAAAGTGAAGTTAATGTACATAAGCTTCTACTATACAGTAAGTCTAACTAAAGTAAATGCATAATAAATAGTAGCCATTATAATTCACTAGTATTTATCTAAACTTACTTTATTAGCTCTTCACAAACTACACAGTATCTGCAAGCTATTCCCAAATGGTTCAGGAAAAACTAGAGAATGATACAGCAAATATAACATGTTAAAACTTAGCAAATCTGGACAAAGGGTATACCAAAGTTCTTCACACTACTCATTAATATTGTCTGAAATTGTTTTAAAAGTCAGACATTAAAAATTCAATGTAGTGCACAGTCAATTGTTTAAAAACTGATTTAGAAATTGTAACACGCTTCACCATTGTGAACCATTAACCCAACCTGGAAGTGGACCTGCCTTAGTTCCCTTTAATACTTTTCTGTTTACTGTGAATTGAAAGAAATCTAATAGGAGAAATAAGAGAATAAAAATAGACAGACATTTGAGGAACATAGGCATAGTGACTCCACAAAGCACAGAGACACCATTTCTATGTTAACCATTTCCATGCTCCATCAATGTAATGCTCTAGTCTTGACAAAGTATCAAGTTAACAGCATATGTTTCTGAGTCTGAAGAAAAAAATTTAAAGGACTTTTGCTCTACAGGCTCCCTGGCCAGAAGTTCCTATAAGCACTTTCAACCTGAGAAGAGGTCTTTCAACACAGAAGATCTTTATCAGGGATTCACTTCACGTGTCTGTTGCCATTGTGAGTAATATAGCTGGCATTTAAAACAGAATCAAAACACTACTACCCTTATGTATAATGGTATGACATACTGGGTTTAAATAATCCAGAAATAAAGAGAAAGTAAACAGGCACATAAGGGTTTTACTATACTATCATTCTATTTTTGCATATGTTTAATAAAAGTTAAAAATAAAAAACCTTTAGAACTTTGTTCTGGTTGACAGTAAAGATATTCTGCTTCTCTGATTAATGTTTTTACATTCTTTTTTTTTTCTGCTTTTACATTCATTCTTATCCCTTACTCTCTCCACATTATCTCCTTGTTTCCATGTTCTAGCTTTTCATGTAATTCTGTATTTCTAAACTCTTAAAATAATGGAATCATAAGCAAATTAAGAATCCATCACAAATAATTGCTTCCAACCTTATTTAAAAATTGAGCGTAAGACTAAGAAGTCTCAAAGTTGCTCAAAGATATTTTCTAGAATATCAACTGCTCTGTATTTCTTTATAGAAAGTTTATAGTTACTAGTGTTGATGGCTATGCAAATATTTCATTTTTAAGTTTTAATGAGCCCTTTTAATATAGATTCATGACAACTAATTAATACTGACTGGGTTAGAGGTTTCTTTTCCCACCACGTATAATACTGTAAAGAAATCTGATGCAAACTACCACAATTAGAAAATAAAATATAAATCAACTTTGAACAATATATACCACTGGAAAAAAAAATTAAGAATCCATGTAAGCTTTGATTTTTTGTTTTTGTTTTTTTTTTTTTGTGGTGCCAGGGATCGAACTCAGGGCCTTGTGCTTGCAAGGCAAGCACTCTAATCACTGAGCTAAATCCCCAGCCCTAAGCTTTGATTTTTTAAGCAAAACTAGAATGGATTTTATAAAGGAAAACACGAAAAAGTAGACAACAGAAAGCTTTTCTCCAAGTGGTTACAATGTCACTGACATCTGGGGAAAATCTAAGTCCATTCCACACAGCTGGCTGGCTGAGTATATTTCCTCTTTGTGGTTCACTCAAAAATTATGAGGAGGACTCCTGGGAAGATGGCGGAGTAGTAAGCAGCAGAGAAAAAAGCCTCTTCGAGATTTATTATCCAGACACTGGAATATAGCAATTCAAGGAAGAGAAAAAGGGGGGAAGTGTGTTCCCACAACCCAGCAGGGATCTGAAGAGAGAGTTGAAGCTCACAGGGAAAGCAAAAGGAGAGACTAGCACAGAAGAAGGTGATGGACAGTGCTTTCTCCCAGAGCCCTGGTTCACAGTCCTGGCTCACAGCCCCAGCTCAGGTGCATGTGGCTTGAGCCTGCACGATGACTCCCGGGGACCCCAGAGGCCTCCATGGAAAGACACACAAGTGGAGCAGAGCAGTGGACATAGCAGACTGCAGTGACTAGTGAGATTTTTGGGATTAGACATTACCAAGGAGAGGGCAATCAGTCGATTGGCATCTTGGAAAGGGGCCAAGCTCGGAACTTGGAAAAGCCACCAGTGGCTTTGGTGCTGGAGTAAGACTGGACAAGGTGGAGCAGAGTTCAAGTTCAAATTGTCAGGAGGGCAAGGAGCCAAGTCAAACTGTCAAAGAACTGAGTCCAAGCCAGTGGGAGACACGCAGAGCGCCTCTAGCTGAACAAATTGGGTTCCAACCCTACAGCCAGTGACCAGGCTGAAATTTAGTAGAACTGGTGAAGCCTAGCTATTGAACCTAGCTGGGAATACCCACTACCTTACTCTACTGCTGGGATTAATCAACAAGAACCTGAGTCTGTGAACACTGTCTACCAGTGATAGCACAGACATGCCTGGAAGGGAACTTTTTCCCCACCCCCATTTTTTTTTTCTTTCCTAATTTTTTGTTTTTATATAAAAGTGAAACTCTCGTTTTTTGTTATTGTTTTGTTCTGTCCTTGTTTTTATTTCTTCCTTCTCTCCTTCCCTCCTGTTTTCTTTACTAGTTCTCCAAAGTTTGCATACTCTTCTCCTGTACTACAAACTTGCTTCTCTCCTCTTCTTCTATTTCTCTATTTTTTCTTCCTAATCCCTTTTGAATTTTCTCACCTGAAGGTAAAATCACCATATTGAGTGCATACTAACACTACACAAGTTTCTGGTTTATTTTGGATATTGTTATATAACCAGAAATCTAGTTCATATGGTTAAAGGTGGCAGATTGATAGTTACTACAGTTCATCATTTTCTAGGCTGTGTTTGATGCTATTGTTGTTGCTGATTGTATGACTTCAGCCAAGGTGACAGAATTGTTCTAATCAGTTCTTCCTTCTATGCCAACACAGAGATTGGCAGAGGGTCATAAATAACACTACAGACCAAGGTCAAAGAACTATGGGCTGGCCAAATAGGCAGCAATTTCTTAGCCCCAGTAAATTGAAGGGGCAGGACCTTGCAACAGACTCAAAACCCAAAAACCAGCTCTACCTGGAAGACATCTCTGAGGAAGCAGTCATTTCCAAAGGGTTCTCAATAGTAACAATAAAGCTACCTGCCATAGGCAATTCATAAGCATCATTTCAAGAATAAAACTAAAAAGAAAAAAGAAAAAACAGAAAATGAAAAGACACACAAACAAGATGTAACCCCAGACCTCCAGCTCGCCAAAAGCAAACCCAGGGGGTAACAAGGTAGAACAATCTGAAAGCTTCCACCCAGACTCTTGGAACCAGTAAAGGCAGAAGTAACAAAGCAGATGAATGAGGCTCTAGAAAAAATCAAAACAGAAATTATTTCCAGAGTGAAAGACATGATTAGTGACTCTAGAGCAGATACAAATAAAAAGACAGAGGAGCTTAGGAAAATGAGGGAAACCATAAATGCCCAACATAGGAAAGAAATGCAATACAAGAAACAGATTCAAACAGATCTCTAAGGTGATTAAAAATTCCACTGAAAGTATAGGCAGTAGAATGAAAAAACATGAAGACAGAATTTCAGATATAGAAGACAAGATTACAGTTAGTGATGATGAAAAGAAAGAGTTCTTCAAAATGGTAAGGGACCATGAAAACTCAATTCAACAACTGCGAGATGACACAAAGAAGAATAGCATAAGATTGACTGGAGTCAATGAAAAAGCAGGTGACAGTAAAAATGACATAAAAAATCCTTTTCACAGAAGTAATGGCAGAAAACTTCCCAAGTATGGAAAAAGAACTTGACATACAGATAAATGAGGCATATAGAACTCCAATTAGCCATGATCAACAAAAATCTACCCCAAGGCATATAATAGTCAAGATTCCAGAAATTCAACACAAGAACAGAACATTAAAAGCCGTTAAAGAAAAAAATCACCTCTAAAGGAAAGCCCATCAGAATCACAGCAGATTTCTCAACACAAACCCTTAAGTCAAGGACAGCTTGGAGTGAAGTATTTCAAGCCCTAAAAGAAAACAACCATCAGCCCAGACTGATGTACCCTGCAAAACTATCCTTCAAATTGATGGAGAAGATACTTCCATGACAAAGAACACCTGAAGAGATTCATGACCACCAAACAAGCATTCCAAAATATCCTGAAGGACATTCTGTAAAGAGAAAATGAGGACTACAACTCCAGGAATCACAACAGAATGAAACCTTCAGGCAAGGCAAGTAATTAAACAAAAGAGAAAAATAGGGAACCAACAAAGAACAGGTAAATAACATGCCAAGAATAAGTCAACATATGTCAGTTATAAGCATCAATGTAAATAGTCTCAACTCACCAATGAAAAGAAGTAGACTGAAAGAATGGATCAAGAAGCAAGAACCACCAATATGCTGCATACAAGAAACACATTTAATTCAAAAAGAAATTCACAGACTGAAAGTCAAAGGATGGAAAACGATACTTCATGTGACAGGAACCTGGAAAAAAGCAGGGGTAGCTATTCTATTTCTGGAGTGGATCAAGCCAAGAATGATTAAGAGAGACAAAGAAGGTCACTATATCCTTGTAAAGGGAACAAATCAAGAAGATATGACTATCATAAATATATATGCACCAAATACCAGCGCACCTAATAATACACAACAAATATTAACAGATATGGAAACTGAAGTAAGCACTAATACAATTGTAATGGAGGACTTCATTACCCTACTATCACAAATAGACAGGTCAACTAGACAAAAAATCAACAGGGAAATATCAGAACTAAACTGAACTTCTGAACAAATGGACTTAGTAGATGTATACAACATATTCCACCCCGCAACATCACAATACACATTCTTCTCAGCTGCAAATGGGACTTTCTCCAAAACAGACCACAGAGTAGCTTGTAGAACATGCTTAAGTAAATGCAAAGGAAACGAAATTATCCCATGCATACTATCAGACCACAGTGCATTGAAACTGGAAATAAACGACAAAAGGAACCACAAACACTTCATAAACACATGGAAATTAAATAGGCACCCTCCTGAACAACCAATGGGTCACAAATGAATTTAAAGAAGAAATTAGACAGTTTCTACAGTTGCATGATAATGCCAATACAACTTACCAAAATTTATGGGACTCAATGAAAGCAGTCCTATGAGAGAAATTTATAGCATTGAACTCCCATATCAGAAAAACAGAAAGAGCTCAAATAAACAACCTAATGTTGAACCTTAAACTTCTAGAAAAAGAACAAGTCAAGCCCAAAGCTCATATGAGGGAGAACATTATAAAGATCAGAGCCAAAATTAATGCAATTGTAATCAAAGAGTTGGTTCTTTGAAAAATTAAGTAAAACTGACAAACCCTTAGCCAACCTTAACAAAAAAGAGAAGAAAACATTCAAATCCAGCAATTAGGAACAAAAAGGGTAAAATCACAACAGACGCTGCAGAAATCTAGATCATCAATACCTACTTCAAGAAGCTTTATTCTAATAAGATCAAAAACACAGAGGAAATAGATTCCTAGACACATATGAATTACCAAAACTGGATCAAGAAGATATAAAAACTCTAAATAACCCAGTATCAGCCACTGAAATTGAAGAAATAATTAAAAACCTACCAACAAAGAAAAGCCCAGGTCCTGATGGATTCGCTGCTGAATTCTACAAGAAATTTAAAGAAGATCTAATGCCACTACTTCTCAAAGTCTTTAATGAAATTGAAAGGGAAGCAATACTTCCAAATATATTCCTCGAAGCAAGCACTACCCTGATACATAAAACCAGAGAAGAATCCAGTGAATAAAGAGAACTATAGGCCAATCTCATTAATGAACATAGATGCAAAAATTCTCAGGGAAAAGGAAGAAAATGTACAAATAAGAAAGGGAACAAGGGGGGGGAAGGAATGGAAGGGCAAGAGAAATAAATGGAAGGAAAAAATGGAAACAAAGCTTTTGTAAATAAGCAGAGAAGAGGGGGTGAAAGGAGAGGAGGGGAATGGGAAAAAAGAAGCAACAAGATATACCATGTACAGGTACAAATCCCCTATGATGAACGTTATCACTATGTACATCTAAACTGTACCATTAAAATAAAATAAAATAAAATTTTAAAAAAGAGCAAACAGAAAATGACCAAAATAAAATAAAATTGCAATAAAAAAATTCTCAGTAAGATACTGGCAAAGAGAATGCAACAATCATCAAAAAGATTATACACTATGACCAAGTAGGATTCATACCAGGGATGTGAGGACGGTTCAACACACACAAATCAATAACTATGATACACCATGTTAACAAAGCCAAGGACAAAACCATATGATCATCTCAATAGACACAGAAAAAGCACTTGACAAAGTCCAACATCCATTTATAATAAAAACCCTGCAGAAAATTGGAATAGATAGGCTTTATCTCAATTTGATAAAAGCCATCTATGACGAACCAAAAACCAACATCATACTAAAGGTCAAAAACTGAAAGCTTTCACTCTAAAATCCAGAACAAGACAAGGATGTTCATTATCACCATTCTCACTCAATATAGTTCTGGAAACATTAGCCAGAGCAATTAGACAAGAGAAAGAAATAAAAGGAGTAAGGATGGGAAAGGAAGAAGCTAAATTATCATTATTGGCAGATGACATGATACTCTACATAGAAGACCCCAAAAACTCCACCGAAAGACTTGTAGATTTAATAACCAAATTCAGCAGCATAGCTGGGTACAGTCAACACTCAAAAATCAATAGCATTCCTGTACACAAATAACAGACTCACTGAGAGAGAAATTAGGGAAACAACACCTTTCACGACAGCATCAAAAAAAAAATGAAGTAGCTAAGAATTAGTCTAATGAAGTAAAAGATCTATACATTGAAAGCTACAGAACTTTGAAAAAGGAGAACGAGGGCTGGGGATTTAGCTCAGTGGTAGAGTGCTCTCCTAGCAAGCACAAGGCCATGAGTTTGATCCCCAGCACAAAAAAAAAAAAAAAAGAAAGAAAGAAAAAGGAGAACGAAGAAGATTTAGAAAATGGAAGAATATCTCTTGTTCTTGGGTAGAAAGAACCAATATTGTGAAAATGGCCATACTCTCAAAATTGTTACACAGATTTAATCCAATCCCAATTAAAATACCAATAGCATACCTCATAAAATTAGAGAAAACAATCCTAAAATTCATTTGGAACCAGAGGAAATCTAGAATAGCAAAAGCAATTCTGGGCAACAGAAGAAAAGCAGGGGCCATAACAATCCCTGATCTGAAATTATATTACAAAGTTACTGTAATAAAAACAACATGGTACTGGCAAAAAAACAGATCCCAGGACCAAGAGAACAGATTAGAAGATGCAGAAACAAGTCCAAACACTTTCAGTCACTTTATCTTTGATAAAGGGGCCAAGCACCCTCACTGGAAGAAAGAGAGCCTCTTTAATAAATGGTGCTGGAAAAACTCGCTCTCCACATGCCTAAGATTAAAACTAGACCCTAAGCTAAAATCAACGTGGATCAAAGATCTAAATATTAAAACAGAAACATTAAATCTGCTGGAAGACAGAATAGGTAGAACTCCTGAAGACACAGGTGTGGTCAAAGACTTTATGAACAAAACCCCAATTGCCCAGGAAGTATCACAAAGAATCAACAACTGGGATCTAATCTTATTAAAAAGCTTTTGCACAGCAAAAGAAACCACCAACACAGCAAAGAGACGACCCACAGAGCAGGAGCAATTTTTGCCAGATATTCCTTGAACAAAGGACTGATATCGCAAATATATAAAGAACTCAAAAAAATCAGACCCTCGAAATTTAAAAACCCAATCCAAAAATGGGCAGCTAAAATGAATAGACACTTCTCAGATGAAGAAGTAGAAACAGCAAATAAACATATGAAAAAAATGTTCAACATCACTGGTCGTTCAAGAGATGCAAATTAAAACAACACTAAGATTCCACCTCACTCCAGAAAGAATGACCATTATCAAACGAATAGGTCAATAACAAATGCTGGAGGGGCTGTGGGAAAAAAGGAACCCTTCTCCACTGTTGGTGGGAATGTAGACTGGTGCAACCACTATGGAAATCAGTGTGGAGATTCCTCAGGGAACTAGGACTAGAGGTTCCATTTGACCCAGCTAGCCCCATTTCTGGGGTCTTCCCAAAAATTAAAAACATCATACCACCATGATATATGCATGCCCATGTTTATAGTGGCACAGTTTGTAATACCTAAATCTTGGAAACAGCCCAAATGCCCATCAACTGATGAATGGATAAAGAAAATGTGTGTTTTTTTTTTAATATAATGTAGTACTACTCTGCCATAAAGAATGATAGGCTGGAGATATTGCTAGGTAAATGGATGCATCTTGAGACCATACTCTTAAGTGAAATAAACGAGACACACATGTTTAAATACCACATTCTCTGGTGTGAGAAACAGAAAGTGTCAATAAGGACTAAAATGTATTACATTGGGAAAGGGAAGAAATTTTTCAAATGGGAAGGGGAACAAGGCGGGGCAGAACAGAGGGAGAAGAGAAAAAAGACTAGAAGGAAAAAAATGGAAACAGCTTTTATTCATAAGCAGGGAGGAGGGGTTGAAGGGAGGTGAGGAGAATGGGAAAAAAAGCAGCAGCAAGATATTCCATGTACAGGTACAAATTCCCTGTGATGACTGTTATCACTATCTAAATATCTAAATTGTACCATTAAAATACAATAAAAAAAATTATTAGGAAAGGTCTTTCCTACATCAATGATTTAGTCAGAGCTGTGCCTGGCACAATGACAAGCCTAGAGCTAGCAGTCAAAACTAAGCATGTGGTAAATAAATGAATAGAGGTCTAATTTAAAATCTCACTGCATGTAAAATTACAATTAAAAATGCCTTTTCAGTGGATAACTAACAATCGGATTGCAATATAAATACCTCCACAGAATCCATCAGACCTTGCAAGAGGAGTTTCTGGTGAGGAAAATCCCCATCTCCAACTGGAAAGTAGCCCAGTGTTTGGATGGCTCGTTCTTTCATCTGTAAGACCACAGTTTTTTCTTTCAAACAAAGTACATAAGAGCTTTATCCTAGCATTCCCAAGATGAAATGACAGGCAGGGCAATATGTTAAACTAATACGCTAATGCCTAAATCTTTACAAAAGCACCCAATTTTACAGAACTATGTCTCTAAGACATTGAAAGCAGAAAGACATAAAGAGTCCATTAAAGATTTGTAGCTGCAACCAAAGAAAGAAGATAGCTTTTAGGTTTATTATCCTTTAAACCCATGTTAAAAATGTGGGTTCTGGGTCCAGAGGGCCTAGGACCAAAGTACCTCTCCACCATTTTAGCAGCCCTTCCAGGTATGTGACTTTAGGCAAGTTACCTCATCTTTCTGTGGCTCTTCCTCAAGATCTCATACAAAAATGACAACAATGCATACTTCCCTAAACTTTTTGAAGGATTCTATTTCAATGCATGAAAAACATGATATCCCTGGAACATTATAGTGCTCCACAATGGTTGGTAATGACTAGTTAATAGCAGCTAATAAAAACTACACTGCGTGATGGTCTCGAAGTTTTCAACAGTAGCTAGACCAAAAATAAGATTATCAAGTTCATTCAACTCGCAGTAAACTGATTCTTCTGCTCATTATCTGTTGTTTAATACTGGGGTGCTTTGATGTTTTAAAGACTACAAAAATATTTCATTAAACGTAAAAAACACCACTTACTAATGCCAACCTCTTAAAACCAAACTGACTAAAGTAAGTTAATGTTTAGATTTGCTCTAAAAACCAAAACACTACTAAGCATTTTATTATCTATCTTTTGCATTACAAAAGATTTCCTGATGAATTTAATACTTTATTCAAATCTTAACAGGTAAGGGCCTAATTTGAATAACTGGGTCAAAAGATGCACATACCACAACTGTGAACAAATTACTACTACTAAAAAGAAACCACCTAGACTTTCTTCTTTATCATTCTTTTTTTCCTCCAACTGCAGGGTCATCTAGCTTCACCACAATTTGGTTTTGTTCATTTACAAAAAGACAGAATTCCCAGAAGGGAAGGAAAAAAGAAAACAGACTTGCCTTATTAGTTTCTTTACTGGAAGGAATTCTGTTGAGTAAGCTTTCTACAAGATGCAGTTTGGTAAAGCCAGATCCCTCACTAGGAATTGGGAGTGGACCATTTCTGCCAATTTCACCCAGGGCTGTACAAGCAGCAATTGCCAAGAGGGGTGATGTACTATCCAAAAACGAACCTGTAAGCACATTTAGATGAAACAGAATAATATTTATCTTTGTGGTCCAAAGCTATCAGCAATACAGTAAAGACTTTTTTTTAAAGACAACAACAAAAAAATCAAAGTCTATAACATCTTCTGGTTGACTACTGGTTAACATTTATTCAATAATAAGATACCACTGTCCACAGAGTATAGCATTCTTTTTTGAATGTTTAAATTTTTTCCATAATAGAATCACCTGTTATATGGAAACACACAGAAGTACAAAAAAATTTCATCATTACTAAAAACATAAAATTTACTTAATATTAAATAAGTTTTTTGAGTTAACATTTGTGCCTTTAAAGTTTAGTAATATAATAAGATATTAAAATTTAACATAATCAAAAATTGCAACAGCCAAATCAGCACAGACATTAATGACCTATTGTTTCTGTGGCGCTCTGAATGAGTTCCTCTTGCTCAGGCAGGAAATCAGAATTTGTCTCCAGGTCTTGCTGGTCTGCCATTCTCATTTTCTTTTTCGCTAAGTATCTTCCAATTGTGAATCCCAATGCAAGTAAGGATCCATGCTGTATCTCAGGGCTCTGAATTTAACAACACAATAGCAAATGTCTGTGTCTTTCTCACACACAAAAGAATATAGTGAAATAACTATTTTTACAATCTTATCTGATAAAACATAAGGCCAAAAAATAAAGTGATCACTCCAGGTTTCACTGGGTATCAGTGAATCAAACCTGAGGAATAAAGGAAAACTTGAGTTCTACAACAGAGAATGCTGAGAAGTTAAACTGTTTTGATTCACTTCAAGATTTATATATGCTAATCTCACTCACATGTGCTCCTATAGTACTCATGCTTTCTTCTAGTTTATACCATTTGTGTAACTACAATATCATAATATTCAAATACACAATGGTACCTCAGTTTGTGAACTTAATTTGTTTTACAATTTGGGGGAAGATAGTTGAGGTTACATTTGTGTGGGGAAGATGGTTGCAGTTGTGTTTGTCACCCTGATTTGGAGTTTGTGATTGGAAGCAAACTTTTACTGAATGCTTTTGTTTGCAAACCAAATTGTTTGCAAACAGAAGCATTCCTGAACTGAAGTATTACTGTAATTTCCCCCATTAACAGCAAAATACAACTGATGCTATTTCTAACTGTTAAAACCTACAAACTCAAAGGAGCCAATAGAGTACAATTTGTTTCTTGATAAGCACAGTGGAAGGCAGCAGTAGAGCAGAAGGAAAAAGGAGCTAAGGTCTCTAAGCACCAGGTAGCACCAAGGATTCTCCTGTTTTTACCCACCATTGTATTCATCACACCTAAAATAGTGCTTTTCAGACACAGCCCTCAAATCTGTCACAGGAACTGACTGAAACAACGTATTTTCTTTCTCACCTTCATGTTTACAATCACAAAAGCAAAGAATTCTCAGTTCATTTTACAGATGGAAATTTAAAAACTAAAAACAGCTTACTTTTATAAAACCCTATCTTCCATAAAAAAGAATGATGACAAAAATGACAACATACATGATTGTCTTTTGTAGTCTTTATAAGTTGCTCTATCATTGACTTCAACTCATTTCCTGACACTGTTGACACAACCACAGAATAAAACAGTGCTGCCAGTTCACGCATTTCTTCTTTACTGCTATTCATCAAACTCTGAGCAGGACCAAAAAAAGAAGGGGGAAAAAAAAAGGAGCATATACATAACTATCCTCCTGCTAACAGCATTCAACATTTAAAATTAAAATAATACATTTTAATGTTCAAACTACTGGTATTGGTGAGAAAAAAACACAATAAACTATTATTCCAAAACAAAACCTAAATATATACCAAAATCTTAGGTACATTTTCATCCAAGATACAAAAGTAGTGAAACGTACAACAAAGATGTTCTAAAAGACAGGTCAGCAAACTTTTCCTATAAAGGACAAAATAGGCTTTGTGGATCATATGGTCACTATTGCAACTTCTCCATTCTGCCACTATGGCGCAAAAACAGCCACAGAACCACAAACAAATAGGTATGGCTGTGTTCCAAGTAAGACATTATGAACATCAGACTTTGTAAGTGTTATGAAATGTTACTTCTTTTGAAATGGCTCGAACACTATTAATTATTCTTAGTCTACAGATCATAAAAAAAAAAAAAATACGCATCTGACCACATTTAGCCCATGGACCATAGTATGAAAACCCAAAAACCAAAACTCAAACACTACAAGATCATTTTAAAATCAAGAAACAGTCATAAAGAAGAAAAACATCTTTCAAAACTACAGGCAATTTCACAGACCAAATTTTCCAGAAAAGTACAAAGGCTACATGTCTTGGTCAATCAGATTCATTTCTACACTTAAAGATATAGTCTATAGATTTTACCATTATTCAAGCTACGCTTTCCAAAAAGAACTGCACTATGGAACCACTACAAGAGGTATACAAAACCATGTAAGCCATTCTTGCACTTAAAAAAAAAAATTGTTTACCTGAAATTTAAATTTAACTAAGCATCTTACATTTTTATTTGCTAAACATGGTAACCCTTTTGGTATAACCATGGGACAAGGAACACACTTGTGGCCAGTAGAAATATTGGTAACACTCACATGGAAGGTGTGGCATTATCTATCAAAAGTACAAAAGCATATGTCCTCTGACCCAGTAATACTACCTCTAGGGAATCCATCTAAAAAATGTACTTCCTTATGTGCAAAATGGTATTATTCACTGCAGTAGACTGGAAGTACCAAGATGATCATCAATAAGCATCTAGAATAAATCATACAATGGAAAATGACAAAGCTGTTAAAGAGGAGCTCTCTCCATAGTTACAGAGGAATAGCTCCGAGTTTTACTGTTAAGTGAAAGTTTTAAACTCATGTGAACAATATGCTTCCTTTTGTGTAAAAGAAGGAAGTAAAATTAAAAATGATTTCATGAGTATATGCTTAAGTAAATTCTAAAAAATATGCCATATAAAAATCAGTGATGTCCTATGAACATGTGGTAGAAGAAAAAGAAAATTTAGGATGTTGGGGGTATTTTGGGTAGGTGGGAGACAGATATTTTAAATGTTCTCTACTTAAACTATAGAAATCTACTCATTCTTTTTTTTTGTAATTTTAAAACAGAAAAATGTATCTCACATGCTCACCCACATGGGACAATGAGATATTGTGACCTACATGTTTTCCAGTGTTTAATGGAAATTTTCAAAATGACCTAAAGGCCGAAAAGGTTATAGTAACACTGGTAGAAGAAATCACCAGATTAAAGTTTGAAATATCCAGATTCAAAGAAAAATACACAATCATGAGACATACCTTTATCCATTCTGTTTTATCTACAAACTTGGTCGCCAGCTTTTCTGGATATACTGACACAGCTTCCAATAGGCAGTACATGACAGGCAAGCCTGAATAAGAATAAATAACCATTTTAAATTTCAAGGAAAGGAATGAATACACAAAGACCACCAAATTTCACTACCATGTAAGACTACTTCTTAAGCACAAACTCCCTCAATTCTTAAAAAAAAAAAAAAAATACACGACCTAAATACAGTATGTGTTTCAATACAGCAAGTTTACAGGAATTAGTTACCAAAAGTGATATCCTATTCTTCACGTCTACTTTCAAAGTAAAAAATGTGTACCTACTGTCAGCATTTCTTTCTGCAAAGAGAAATACCATATCATGGATAAATCAAAAAAGTTTAGAAAAGCAATAAGGACTAATGACTAGTTACAGAAGTGAAAAGATCAGTTACAAAAGTGAAAATTTTGTTAGAGATTTTTAGCTGAATTTAAAATTAAATCTGTGGGGCTGGGGATTTAGCTCAGTGATAGAGCACTTGCCTAGCAAGTGCAAGGCCCCAAGTTTGAGCCCCAGCACCCCTTAAATTAAATTAAATTTGTGCTTACATGCTTTAAAATCTTTCCTTAGCGTCACAATTTCTTACCTCCAACACCTGCCAACAGCTGCTGAAGCAGACCAATGTAAATCTGAACAGGGTTGGTTTCTCCACTCTTATTAGAAGATGATGAGGCTGTTGCCTGACAGCTTGACATTAAAATCCGTATGTAACGCCCAATAGCAGGTGCATGATCTTGCATATCAGCCAAACTCTGAGAGGTGGGCACAACCCCTGCACTATGAGCTAGACACATCCGCAAGTACAGGACTATCTAAAACCAGAAAAAGAAGGAATACCAGATAATCTTCTCAAAAGAAGGTGAAGGAGGGTATTACTCAAAGTGACAATTTCCAGTTCTGATTCCTTTATCCTGCTTGATAAAGCTTTCCTACTCTTCATGGAAGCCAAAAACATGACTCAATATATTAACTAAATTACCATAATAGAGCAAAATTTATATAACAAGTTTTTGCAAATCTAAACACTGTTTTTAAAATGGAGTTTCAAAGAGTTCGAATGCAAACTCAACCTTTTCACTTTTTGGGTAGGCAGTGACTTCAGGGCCTTGCACATGCTAAGCACATGCTCTCCTACTGAGCAATACCACTCTCTAACCCTATTCTGACTCATTTCTAAACAACAGTACTTCTTTTTTTTTGTTTTTGTTTTTGTGGTGCCAGGGATCGAACTCAGGGCCTTGTGCTTGCAAGGCAAGCACTCTAATCACTGAGCTAAATCCCCAGCCCTACAACAGTACTTCTTATAATTAGTACAACTCAACAGTCTGAAACATAAAATTGCCCTTAATAAATGTGATAAATTAATCCCCTCTGATCTTCAAATTTAGAAAACTCTAACAACCTCAACGATATGTCAGCTTTATTTGGCTGGGGAGAGCATTGGAGATTGAACTCAGGGCCTAGTGCTTGCTAGGCAAGCACTCTACCACTGAGCTAAATCCCCAACCTCAATATGTCAGCTCTAAAACTCAAATCTAACTTGTTGCAAAAGTCTAACAGTAAGTAATAAATGCAGAGCATCTGGTTATTTGAGGGCTGGGGATGTGGCTCAGTGGTATTGTACTTGCCTATCATGAGTTGGGTCCTAGATGGGAAACAGGAAGGAACACTGAGATCATTATTAATCAAAATAATACCTATTACCAAACCAATATTGTTTAAGTAAATACCCCAGTAAAGAACAATGACACCATGACATGGGTTTACCTATAAAACAAAAGATCTCGGGCATCTTTTTGGGTGTTATCTTTTAGAACTTTGACAGAAAATAGAAATATAAGAAAATCCTACCTCTCCAAATGCTGCTGGGTTAAACGGAAGGACAGTGGTCCCAGTCATGTATTTGACTGGAGTTTTCATTCGATGGGAAGCCTAAGAAAAATAAACCCAAAACATAATTACTGAAAAATGGAGTGTACACATCTTTCCTCAACTCAAAATAACTGTATTTCTAGCTATATTATGTCCAAAGTTCACAGGCCTGGGGATTTAGCTCAGGGGTTAGAGTGCTTGCCTTGCAAGTACAAGGCCCTGAGTTCAATCCCTGGCACCAAAAAAAAAAAAAAAAAACGAAGTCTGCATCCGTCTTTTCCTAATCAAACATTTTCCTCTTAATCCTGCTAATTGTATGTTCCCCTCACATTGTAAATGGCAGGATATGTTGGCTTTTCCCCACATTCTTCACTGCTTATACTAAAAAAATAATAAACCTATCTCTGACATGGCCACCCCAAGCCACCAATTGCCAGTTATTTTCATTAACAGTAGTTTCAGAAAAACATGAGCACAAGGCATCTTCAGAATAGAAATATGACTGTGCTATGAAAAACAGAATCATAGCTACTGCATACTAAGCTTCAACAACCTTAAGGTACCTACCTAGCAAAAAGCTACAATCATCGGTACAGGTAACAGGCAGTAAGGTAACCTCAAACATACTAAACACTTAAATACAAAAGTGGGATGGTCAGGATGGGAGATCGTTACTGTCTATTGTACTCTGATCCATGAACAGAAAACACTGTGCAAAAAAGCAGAGATTTGCAAAAGCAGATGGAATGATCACGGTGGAAAAACCTTAATTGCTGCCTGAAGAATCCTTAAATTTATGATTCAATAGTGCCCTTAAAAATAAAATAGTTAAAAATTAAAAAATAAATAAAATAGGTTGGGGATTTAGTTCAAGTGGTAGAATGCTTGCCTAGCAAGTCCAAGGCCCTGAGTTCGATCCCCAGCACCATCCCCCTAAAAAAGTCAGCTAGGCACGGTGGTACATGCCTGTAAGCCTAGCACTCTAGGAGGCTGAGGCAGGAGGATGGCAAGTGCAAGTCTAGCCTGGGTAACTTAATGAAACCTTGTCCCAAAATAAAAAACAACAATAATAATAAAAGGCCTTGTGGATGCAGCTCAGAGCAAAGGCCCTGTGTTCATTCCAGTGCTACAAAATAGTAAATGAATGAATAAGAAAATAAATAAAATAGTGCCCTTAAAACTAAAAGGGAGGGGCTGGAGCTGTAGTTTATGCTACCCAGCATCCATACAAGGCCCTGGATTCAATCCCTGCACAGCAAAAAATTAAAAAGTAAAATAAAAGCAAAAGGTAGGTGCATTTTTAAGCATGCTGTACCAAGAGAAACCAATTTTAAATATTCTACTGCCAAAATACTCAGGATCATAAAATGCATTATGTCATTCAGACGTAGGCGAAACAGACCAACTACATTTCAGAATTATATTTGTCTTCTCATGTACCTCCCCCTTAATGTAAACACTGACACTGCTAGAAACTTTACTACTGTATATTTCTCACTTTAAAAATGTATGGTTTTATTTTTATAATCCATTATATTTTTTAAACTAATTATCTTAAATTAAACATGCCATACCTTTTCCTGGATATAATACACCATTTCTGGGAAAGAAGGCATCTGCTTAGAAGCACCTTCATTTTTGTTTTTACCAGGAAGACACCTTAACACTCGCTGGGCTTCTCCATGAACTTCTTCTCGTCTTTCAGGAAGACAAGAATAAAAAGTGAATTTCACCAACTGGAGAAATACCATTTGAAGAATAAAAACAGGAATTTTATTTGGTAGCTAGAGTTCTGAGAAAATATCTTAAATATATTCTTAATTAAGCAAAGAGTGAATAAAATGTATTATAATATATAAGAAATTACTTCTTTTTAGAAATTTCATGAGATTCGGAGTCACTTGGCTTGCATATGTGATTTTTACTCATAGATAAAAACAGGATACTGAAACTCATTACACAAATAACTATGTGCATTCTTTACCTCTATTAGAGGCAAATCATAAATAAGTATAACATACTGTAAAATTCAGTGACTTTAAAATTCAGTGTTCTGTATACTCTATCTAAACTCTGACACCCAAATGAAACTCAGCAACAATACTATACAACCAGCAATTGATAAGTGACTTCAATATATTAAAAAAAATAAAACCCAACCAATTTAAAGCCACGCAGAGAATGGCCTGAGCAACAGTTTTATTTTCAGATATCATATAAAAGTGCTTCGAAATCCATAATTACCTCTAAATTGGGCCTAATTTCCCTTACAACAGTTTATAAGGAGTTGAAAAGAATTAATAAAGCCTCAAACTGTGAGAGAATTTTCATTTGACCAGAAAAGTTTTAACTAAACTAAAGGAAAACTGTTGAATCAGTTATGCTTTGGCTTTGGTTCTGTAAATCAAAATAATTTTCAGCACTCAGAGGTAAGGCAGAGTGGTCAACAGCTCTGCTTCCCTCTCTCCTCATATACTGGCTCTAACAGAGCTACTAGTTAGGCTCCCAGGCCCCGGAACCCTCTGGTCTGGGGTTTGGAAAACCTAAGGTAGACAAGTGAGAAATAGTAGCCACAAGAATCAAGGCTTGGACTCCAAAACCAAAATAATCAAATCTAAATAAAAACGAATAAGCAGCAGCAGCGAAGATCAGAAATCAAAAGTCAGGACTGAGCAAATACTAATGATATTTAGTTAAAATATTGAAAAAAAAATCACAGCAAAATATATACAATTTACAGGGGAGGAAACAGCATCAAAGACGTGACAATTGGGCTGACCAGAATAATGAAACATTTATCAAGGAAGCATCCATTTTTTTAAAAAATGGACCACAAAAGTTCACTTCAAAGGATATTCAAATGATGAAAAGATGCATAATTTTACTCAAACCATTCATTAGAACAAATGAGACTTAAAAAACAAGAATCTCATTTAAAAAATTCTAAATATTAAATGCAATAATGGTTTAATATTATGGAATATACTAGAGTGCTTCACAGATTTTAGGATGTCACTAACTAGATGATATATAATAAGCTAGATTTAGTAACCATTGTTTTAATATGTACACATATACCTCATTAAATGTACATATAGTTTTCAAAGGTCCCAATTTCAGAAACATATGAATTTTTTTTTTTTTTGTGCTGGGGATCGGACTCAGGGCCTTGTGTTTGCAAGGCAGGCACTCTATCCACTGAGCTAAATCCCCAGCCAGAGACATATGATTTTAAAAATGCCCTCTAGAAACGTAGTAATATAATTCAATGCAAAATCCAACATATATCTCACTTGTGCTCACTTCGGCAGCACATATACTAAAACTGCAACATATATGTCACTTAAAATCTTAGCATATTAGATATAAAATGAAACTCATCAAACCATCAGTAACATTCTTTTTTCTCATTCTACAAGGCCTGATTTTAAAGATACAAGTATATGGCATACATAATTATATAATTTGCTTTACTTACACTTCATCATTTCATAAACATGTTTCCGTACTATCCATATATACTACAGATACACATTATCAGTATATGAACATACTGTACATGTAATCTACACATGTAATTCAATCTAATGAATTACAGAATTCTCAAATTCAAAATGAACTCAAATACAAATTAACACCTTTTTGAAACTTACGGATCTCCTGCGGCTAGTAGGAGCAAGTATCTGGAAGGTATGTGATCTGAGGGAAACACTGTGCTGGCAAATTTCACAGCCACCTGTCGAACTTGAACTTCAGGCTATCGGAGACATAAAAACACAGAGATGCCACCACCCACCAAAAAAAAAAAAAAAAAAGAAAAGAAAGAAAGAAAGAAGAGAAAATTTAATTATCAGGAACTCATTCTAGTTAAGTTATCCGAAAGGGAAATGATTCAAAATTAAGTTACCATTTCAATAAATATGTGTCTAAATCAATCAAATTTTTTGTTCAAATATCTTTGCTTAGATCATTTCCATGCGAGAGATTGAAATCAGGGCCTCGTACATCCTAAGTATGTGCTCTACACTAAGCTACACCCCCAGCCCTGTTCATGTCTTTAATTATGTTATTTTAAAGTCTTTGGGACAGTGGCATTTCAGAGAGTAAATATTTCAGAAAGAGCTAAAAGGAGCCTGTAAGTAATGAGGAAAGAGCCACAATGACCATAATTAAAGAATCTCTACATACATGTACATCTCCAGCCCAAACCTTGGGACCACGTCATTATGACAGTTCCTGGCCACTATCTCTGCCTCCCCAACTCTGTCACACAAGTGAAATTCAGGTGTTTTGCAATGGACAGAATCAGAGATTACTGTAATTGGAGTCCCTAAAAATTTGAAGCAAAATACCTCCCACATTCTCAGATTTGCTCTGAAGTTAACACTAACTACAGAGCAAAGTCTCAACTATATATTCAATTAACAGAGACCAATAATTTATGAATATAAAGTTCAAACAGAAAAGCAGCTTTAGAACCTACTGATCCTGAAGGTTTGCTGTCATGTATTTTCTTTCTAGGTCATTCCACAAGCCACAAACATAAGTAAGATAGAGCTCTATTAAGAAATATACACAGTCCCATTCATTCTGGTATTCTTGTTGTTTAGCATTCCTTCAGCCACCTTACAGAGCCATGATATTAAGGATTAGTCTAAATTATATGATTCAGAGCCACATGTGGAGATGCACACCTGTAATCCCAGCACTCAGGATGCTGAGGCAGAGGACTGCCACAAGTTCGAGGCCAGCCTGTGTTACACAGTGAGTTCAAGGCCAGCCTGAACTACAAAACGAGATCCTATCTCAAAAAACCAAAGTATTCAATCATTCATTCATTATATGATTTAGGCTGGAGTCTGACTGCTTTTAAATTAACCTCATAAATTTTTCTGTGATCATTCATTCCCCTTTCCAATTTTTCTCTCTTTCTACTCCTAAAAGTGAAGAGCAAATGTATGATATATAATTTTATATTATGTATTACACATTATACACACATGTATACACATGTACACACATAAACATATTAGAGAGAGAACTATTACACATTATACACACATGTATACACATGTACACACATAAACATATTAGAGAGAGAACAAGCTATTCCAAATTTTTCTACAAACTCAATGAGAGCCAAATAAAGAGGACTAGAAGAAAGAGCATGTATGTGGTACTGGCTTACTTCCTACAGACTCATGTATACAAAACTGAGGGTGGTAACACTAGGGACTGGACCCGAGACCTTGCACTAAGCTATATCCCATCCTCACCCTTTTTTTAGGATAGGGTCTCGCTCAACTGCCCAGGCTGGCCTTGAACTTGCGATCCTCCTGCCTCAGTTTCCCAAGTGTGTGCCACCATGCCTAACATTTAATTTGTCCTTCTTTCCTTCTGCTTTTTTCTGATGTTTCTTATACAATTCTATTCCGAAGAACTGTTCAATTACCAGTTAAGAAAATACTTCCACCTCAGAAAACATGGCAGTAAGAACAGTTTTCCCACACAGAAGGACGTAAACATATCCACTACATATACTACCACTTCTCCCTTAAAATCAAATTTCCACATGAGGAAATAAAAGTAGATTGTATGTCAGCAGTACTTCTCTTGATTTTCAAAGTAGTTGAGAAAAGTAATTCAATCTTGTTCTTAAAAATGTAAAATGATACAATGGAGTACTACTCTACCATAAAGAATGATAAGCTTGAGATATTTCTAGGTAAATGGATGCATCTTGAGACCATACTCTTAAGTGAAATAAATCAGACACACATGTTTAAATATCGCATTGTTTCTCTGGTGTGAGAAACTGAAAGTGTAAATAAAGACTAAAATGTATTATATTGGGAAATGGAAGAAAATGTCCAAATGGGAAAGGGAACAAGGGAGGGGGAGGGAGAAAGGAACAGAGGGACAAGAGAAATAAGAAATGGAAGGAAAAAATGGAAACAAAGCCTTTGTAAATAAGGAGGGAAGAGGGGGTAAACAGAGGTGAGGGGAATGGGAAAAAAAGAAGCAACAAGATATATCATGTACAGGTACAAATCCCCTATGATGAATGTTATCACTATGTACATCTAAAATGTACCATTAAAATAAATTAAATTTTTAAAAATGTAAAATGTGGGGCTAAGTGGGTAGCTCAGTGGTAGAGCACTTGTTTAGCATGTATGCCCTAGGTTTGACCCCAAGCACTGCAAAATAAAAAAAGTAAAATATGATCTTGTCATGCAGGGCAACACAGACCAAACCAGAAGACATTACGTTAAGAGAAACAGGCACAGACAGACAAGTACTACAGGACCTCATTAATATGCAGAACCTAAAAGAGTTATCTCATTGAAGTTGAAAGTTGAACAGTAGTTACCAGAGTATGGGTAAAGCAGGAACAGGAAAGTATGGGAAAAGTACCAATTTACAGTTATAATACAATAAATAAGTTCCAGTGTTCTATTACATAGTAGAGTGATACTAATAATAATAATATATTCTATATTTCAAAAAAGCTAGAAAAATTTTAATTTCTCACCACAAAAAAATGATACATGTATTTGAATACAGATAAGCTTACCAGACTTGAATATCATGCAATATATATACATGTATTAAACATCACACAATTCCTTATAAATATGTACAGCTTTTATGTGTCAACTGAAACACAATTTTTTAAACATAAAATATGTATACTACCTGCCACTGTCATTCATAGAGTCAGACCTACCTTTATTAAGTATGAAGCCACAAGTGCCTCCATCAGTGTTCTCTGTGCTCCTTCCAAAGTACTATAAGCTCCCACCATCATAGATAATGCTTCTTGAATAGCAAGTCGAGTCTCAGGTTCTTCCTGTTAGGATGAAAAAAAATGATGTTTCCCTCCCTGTTGATTTCCAGATGTGCATCCAAACAGAAAGCATAAACTTACCACCTATTTCCCTACCTTACATAGAGCTTCGAAAAGCTGCTGTACAAGAGCTATATCCTTAGTGAATAGATGGGGCATTCGACTGTAAGAGTACAGAAAAGTATAATTACTACCATAAATTTCCAAGAGCTGAAAAAGACAGAAAATGAAACTATACACGAATTTTCCTTAACTTAGATTTTTAATCTCTGAATACATCAACATCATTAGATTACCTCACCCAAGAGCTCAATATTTTTAAAAAGTATTTAATTCTTCAACTACAATAAGTCTCCAACTTAGCAACACTCAAGTTGGGAACATTCACAGGTATATCATATGTAAGATTCATACGTGTACCACATAAGACTCACTTTGTCAGATTACAAACAAATCTGACTTATAAACGTTCTCTCAGAATAGAACTCGTTCATAATTCAGGTGCATATTCCATTTAATTCAGATAATCATTTGTGATTTTATTTACATATATATGTATGTATGTATGTGTGTGTGTGTATATTTATATATATATTTACATCTGTCCCTCAGATGTTTCTTCTAATATTCCATGCATTCAGTTAATATTTCTGATTTGGGGCATGAAGAAAAGAGATAAGACAAAACTGTAATTTAACAGCTATCATAGTAAGAGTCTTAAGGGATAAGGTTTGCCATTAAGCCTATGCTGTGTGTAAATGGATCTGAGATCTCTTTATTCTGAACCCCAAAGCTTTTTTCTCCCAATAGAGAAAAACAGTATCTAGGCTACACAGATCAATATAGGACCTGTGCTTGAGGCCAAAGCAGCACATGATGCCACCACAAATACTTCACCTCTATCTCTCTGCTTTGAAATATAGTAAGAGAAGTTGACTGGATGGAGTAAATCATCCTGAGCAGAAGAAAATAAATCCATTTTCTGAAAACAGAACCACTCAGAACTGTAATGTAAATGCTATCCAAAAAACAAAGAAAGAAACTTGAATACTGGAGATTACAAAATTTAGTACTAAGTAGCAATAAAAACACAAAGTCAATTAAATGTCTTTATAGGGTACAAAAACTGTAACCCACTATGATGAAATTCAACTCAAAGTCTCTTTCAATACTATATTTAATTTGGTAATATATCTTCAAATGTAAAATGTATCTTTTTTCTTCTACAAAGAAATTTTTAAACATATGGCCATGGAATACCTTTCCTTTTACAATCATAAAAAATTTACTACCCATCCATTACTATATTCTACATAACTTTTCTGTCTGCCAATAGGTTATCTCTCACTAGGAAAGAGTTTACTCACCTGGAGAGTTTTCCAACAGCTGAATATGCCATTGACAGTAGTTTAGGGTCCTTGAAATTAAAAAGGAAAAAAAGAAAAAGAAAGAAAGAGGAAAAAAACAGACAAAAAAAAAACCACACAGTAAACAGCAAAACCTTTCGCTACAATTACATGTATTATTTTATTCCTTGTAAACCTAGATCTCACTCTGCCTGTCTATAGGATAATGGCATCTGAACAACAAATATGTCCAAACCCAGAATCAATCACACTACTAAAAGGAAAAACAAAACAAAACCTTGCATGCCCAACTCATTCTAAAAGAAAAATGCAGTAGTCATATATGAAATGTTTCTCTTAGCTATTACAAAGTTCAGGATATTTTCAACACCAGGTATCTTCAAACATCAATATTCATCTTCAACACACTAGGAAAACAGTTTATTAGAAAATTCTAGGAGCCTCTCTCTCTCACCAAAACTCCAGTAAGCTGTAGAGTGAGTTTCTAAAAATCCGCACTTATAATAAAGTTCACCCTCATTTCTGCCACCATAACAAATTAAAAAGAGGCAGCAGGATCAGATGAATGAGTAAGGTTTCCTCCTGAAGGTACAGGTAGAAATTTAATGTTTTTATGAAAACCACTAGTCTGACTAATTACTCACAATACAGGAACACACTTACGCCAGTTGAATTTTATACATTTAAATAGGATTCATCCTTCCACATCTGAACAGCCACACTTACGGATGTGTTTGTTAGGAAGGCATGCAGATGTCACTTGCAGGTAGGTGGTTTAGGGTCTTATAATTAATACAGAATCTCTAACCCACTTTGAAGCATGCAATTTCTCTCCAAAAGCCACAAAGCACTTCTTTCCTACCAACCACTCTAAGTCATCTCATTATCTGTGTCATAAAATATTAAAGGTTTTGTAAACCTTAAAAACCAGGCAAGCAATATTAAATGGAGAGAAAAAAAAAGGTGAGCCAAGCCTAGCACTTATTTTCAAAGCACTGCTACACAAGTGAATAGCTTCTAATAATAGTAACTGCTAATGTTGCTTGATTGTGCTGAACAATTTATGTGTATTAATTCATTTAATCAACACAATAATCCAGTGAGGTAGTATTATTTTTTCTGATAAGGAACAGAGGTCCAAAGAATTTAAATAACTCAACCAAAGAACAAAACTAGAATTTGAATTCAATTCTAATTTCAAATGGCAAAATCTTAATCTCACTATACTATAGCAAACATGCATTCATGTTTAGCTAAGATTTAAGAAATTAATGCTAACTAGAGTTCTAGAAACCTTACCTTATTTTGGCAAATTCTCCTGAAATATTAGAGATAGTCAGAGAAGTAGAGTGGGGAAAAACAGAATTCCAAAATCTACAATCCAAGGAATTCTCATTCCACTTAGCTTAAGGAATCAAAAATTTATTGAATGCATGTTTTGACAGAATTTTGAATCAGCAAATTCTTAGCCACTAATAACACTTTTCCCAATACAAGCCAAATCTAAGTAGTTCCATACTGGAAGTAAATCTAAAATTAATTTCAACTAATCCCTCTCATTGTATTTTGCATAATGCATAAAAATAGAATAGAATGCACTTACATTAGAACATGTTACTTAAAGAAATGGTAAGATTCCATGAAGATTTATATCAGTTTTAATTCTTATTTGTTTAAAAAAGAAAAAAAAAGGCAGTAATTTCTGAAATTTTCACTACTTCAAATAAAAATGTTAGGAAATAATGAATAACAAACATTAATTATATCAACACGTAGACCAGAAAATATTTTAAAATATAAAATGTTAAAATTTAAAAGTCACTTACTTCTTTATATTCATTGATTAGCTTAGTGAGGCCATTCAAAAGCATTGGACCTAATGGCTTAATTTTGATTTCTGGACAGCTTTTGAAAAAAACACAAATACATAAAGCAGGTTGAGAATTACATATATTTTCAGATGATTACTTAAGAAGTGAAATAATCTAAAATACAAAAATTTTTAAGATGAACAATCATGAATTCTTTCTAGGCAAGACAGGTAAAAAGATAAACTTAATCATCTGATCATTCCAGCTGCTGAAAACTTTAAAAGTCAAAATAGTTCGAAAAACTTACGTTATACAAATGTGATGTACGAATTGCAGGGATAATGTTCTTAGCTTTGAATTTGTATTTGTACCAAAAAGTCCATCATATACAACCTAAGTAAAAGGAGCAAAGCCAAGGACATCAATTAACAAAAATAACAAATTATTTTTGAATAGTAGTCAGAACTGAACAGTAGATCTTTTGTACTATACCTTGTTTTTCAAAATTAATGCAGCTCTTTTCAGTATAGCATTATTAGCCAACCAACTAAGAAACCAGTTAGTAGTTCCTATCATTAGTCTGTGCTGTAATCTAATCAACACACTGATTGACCTCACAAATTAGCAAAACCTGTGGGTCTACCAAGAGGAAACAATGAGGAGTTTACATTGCAGTGGCCAGCACTCTGCCCTTCCGTACCACATAAAGGACACTAGAAACAAGATCATTTGGAGTGGCAATTAGATTTCTTAATTATATAAAACATCAAAATTGAAACACTGTACAAGTGTGCAATCAGGGTAAAGGTGTTCCGAATATTGTGTAAAATTTTATTTTAAAAATCATTTAGATGAAAAAAAATCGTGTAGATGAATCCTGTCCACTATTCAATAAATTACAATATTTAAATATCAACACCAAAGATATCTAAATCCCTCAAATTTCTACTTTTTATGGGAAAAGTTACTCTTACACTTAAAAACAAAATGAAAACCTTATATTCTTGTTCCTAAAACTACTAATAGTACTCTGCTGTTACATAATAACATGGGGGCTCAGATTAGCACTAAGTTCTCCCTTAATAAACTGCCACTATGCTAGTTATCATGAGACATTAAAAAAATAAGCAGCTGGAGATTTCGCTCAGTGGCAGAGCGCTTGGCTAGCAAGTGCAAGGCCCTTAGGTTCCATCCCCAGCACTCCCCACCAAAAAAAGCATTGCTATCAAAGCACTCAATCTTATGAAAGAGTTAAGATGTATATACATTAAAAAGGATACAGAACAAATATTACTTGGTGCTACAGTATTTGGAACAGACTTTTTGTAGAACAATCCAATAATGTCACATTATACAGAATAATATATTAAGATAACAAAAGCAAAAAAATGAATTGGAACAATAACATCTTGTGAGAAAAAATAAAATTTAGGGTGAAATATTATATGTGAAGAATTGTGCTGGGTGCTTTCGTATGTTCAAAATCGAGGTGAAGTAACACATGTCTACTTCAGGTGTTAAGTGGCAAAAAAGAACAGACTCATCCAAATGATACCTCAGATTCTGAAACTGACAGATGAAGAAAGAGGAAGGGCAAACTATGTAGAAGAATGGTAACATTATCATTAGAAATAGGAACATAAATGTCTGAGACCCTGGGTTCAATCTCTGGCACCACAAAAACAAACAAAAAAAAAGAAATATAAGAGGGGCTGGGGATTTAGTTCAGTGGTTAGAGTGTTTGCCTTGCAAGCAGAAGGCCCCGAGTTCAATCCCCAGCACCAAAAAAATAAAATAAAAAAAAGAAATATAAGAAAAAGAAGAATGTTTATGGATAATAGACAATGAGTTCTGCGTTCAAAAATGCATAATTTGGGGTGAACTTATTTTTAAAACACATAAGTAACTAGAAATAAAGTGTAAATCTATGGGAAGTATACGAGTATTTTGCCCCAAAATTCTAGCAGCTTATTGTGTACTGTATTAACAATCATGTTTTCTGAACCAAAACTATCAAGATATTGTTTGAGAAACAGTGCTTGAAAACTGAAATCTAAGAAACTCTGTAGAAATTTTATGTTTATGGAGACACAGAAAAGAATTTTGAAATTATTCAAATGTTAAAATGTCTATTTTTACCAGACAATGGGAATTGAAGTTTCATCGTCTGAAAGGATCAAACAGCCATACAAATAAATAATCCTTAAAACAGAGAGATGGTAAGGGCAGGAGTTCTGTGCCCACCGTGCATCGAAAACACCAAAGAGAGTGTGCTCAGTATGGCAAAAGGAGAAGCAGGAACTGGAAACACCTCAGCCAGGAGATGGCAGACTTCAACAAATACTGAAACATGAGTAGATGTTTACCAGGCTAAAAGGGAAAGGAACACATCAGTGGAGACACAGAGTCATGGAAACAGAGTCAGGAGCCACAGTGTGTTACTGGAGCACAAGTGCAGGGAAAGTGGTAGTGAAAGAGGAGACTACAAGGGAGGAACTTCCAACCTTTCACCATTTACTAAGAACTTAATAACTGAATGAGTACCAGCCCTTTGTGTTCTACACTTTCTATCCATTAGCAATTTTTCACAATATTGTTATGCAGTAGGTGTTACTGCAGACGGGAAGGGAGATTGGAAGGAAAGGAAATGGGAAGGGAAAAGAGATGGAAAGAGATGGGAAGGGAAGAAAGATGACAGGGAGACAGGAAGGGAAGGATGGAAAGGTGATGGGAAGGGAAGAAAAAGGATGGGAAGAGAAGAAGGAAGGGAGGGAGGGAAGGAGAGAGCCAGCAAGGAAGCAATCTGAGGCTTAAGATCAAAACAAATGAAAATGACATTAGAAGAAAACTACAGACTAATATACTTTATAAACATTGTTACAAAAACTAAAACACTGTGTCACCAACAAAGGAATTCACAGCATATTAGAGAACTGTATGAAGCATGACCAAATGGGATTTACTCCTGGAAGGCCAAGAAATTCAACCTACAAAACTCAATCAATATAATAATCCACATTAACAGAATGAGAGGGGAAAACCACGTGATTATCTCAACTGATACCAAAAAGCAATAATAAAATAGAATGTTTTAAAAAATTCAACCAAGCAGAAATAAAAAGAAACTACGTCAACATAATTCTAGCCATAGATGGAGAGAGTGGAGCAAGATGACAGCTGAGTTAAGATCTTCCAGAGTAGTCTCCCCACAGACACACCGAATTGAACAGCTATTCACACACCAAACTGCCTTCACAAGAGCTAAAAAAAAATACAGTGAGAGACTACAGTACCTGCTTTTAATATAACAAAAAGAAAAGACATACTGAAGAAGCTAAAAAGAAATAAAGTGCAAGGGTCACATGGCAGAGCAATGTCTCCTGCTTGGGAGAAAGCAGGGAAATCAAGTCTAGGCCTGAGCCTTGAAACCTAGTACCTAGCCCACCACTGTGAAATCCCATGCTATGCAAACCCCTGTGAGCCCTACCACCAGACCAACACCTACAAACTGAGCCACTAGAACTGTATTAGCCAGGCAGCAAAAAGCTGCCTCCATCATCCTTCTAAATTCAGGCAACGGAGCATGTAGCAAGACCACCCACTGGAGCAGAACACAAAAGCTAGCATAAGACTTTGTCTTGGAGCTCACTGCCAAGCCTGCAATAGTAGAAACCAAAGGTCCCATATACAGGCCAGAGTTCACAGGGTCTCTAGACCTCCACTGACATCAAGTAGAGACAGAGCACTGGTGAGGCAGATTATAGTTTCAGTCCACATCACTGCCAATCTTGGAGTGGACCTCGGGCACACACACCTGCTCCACAAAAATGAAAGTCCCTGAAGCTGTGAGCAGGTGCAATGCAGCTTAAAACCAGCTTAGATGACCAAGGGACTGCCTTCATCCATACTACCCCAACCTCAAGCAGTATAACATGACACAAGACCCCATTTGCTGGGGAAGAACATGGCAGTAAGCATTGGACTTTGCCCTGGAGTTCTGCATGAAGAGAGAGCCTCTACAATAGCCCCAGTGCCAAGAGAAGACACTAGGCCCAATTTTGCTGGACTTCTATTCCAGTTAGCCTCACTGATGGCTGATTGCAGCAGTCCGGGACTATGAGTCCTCTCAGCAACTGATAGCCTACTGCTGCATGGGCACTGGTCCTTCCTCGGTGCTGGGTGGTCCATCCACGGTAGCTGACCATAGGCCTCTAAGTGCGAACAAAACATCTGGTGCTACACCAGGCCCTGACAGAGGCTTGTGGGGATGACTACTCTTCCCAGGTACTCCTGTTTCTTTCTGAACAAAATACACCTACAGTGTATCTGGGATAAACCTGGGTTTGGA
>PVJO010018611.1:0-36267 GCA_004026905.1 Hystrix cristata
GTCATCGCCCAAGTCACTTTTCCCTTCAGCCCATTAGCAGTACTTTTTCTTGCATATACTGGTGTGCTACCATATAAATGAAAACTATTGGAGATATTCTATATTTTATATATAGGTTTATGTATTGTCGGAGATGTTTTTACTGTGCTGTTTTGGACAAAATAAAGACTTCTGTGTTGAGGCTAAGTTCTTAACTAAGATTGTTTACAAAATCCCATATGACAACAATATTATCCTTGTTCCAAAATATTTTTAGACATTGCCAAATTTATTAGAGCAGTTACTATAGTTTTTACACACTGTAAGCAATAATGTAAAAGACAAGGCTATAAAATGATCATCTATGACTCAGTGTGGGAGAGGAGAGAAAATTGTTAGGACTTAACAAATAAAACTAAAAACCTTAAAGTAATAAATACCACCTTTCCTGCTGCTAAAAGATGAAATTTATATGATGCTCAAGACTGGGATATACTTTTCATCTGGTGTCATTAAAGCATCTTTGACTTTGGTCTGAAATACTTATGACTCCATGAATAATGAACTTTCAGTATCTTTTTTTCTGTATATAAAAGACCCAAAGTTTAATAATTATGAAAGCACTTAATTGGATTAGAAAAGAGAAACAAAATAGTCATGCACAAGATCTGAATTTCATTCAGGTGCTAGGCCTTATTAAATATATTTCTTCATTAAAGTGATTTGTTTCTTTTTTAAATTAGCTAAGTGTATAATTTATTCCTCCCCTCCCATAAATGTAAAGAAAAAGTAAACTCCCTAGAGTTTTTTAGGTTGATATTCTTCCTGGATGCTTATACTCTCTTGTATTCTGCTGTGCTTTTTTCCATTTTTTTTTTTTTAATTTATACTGGGGATTGAATCTAGGGTCTTGCACATGCTAAACATGCACCGAGCTACACCCTCAGCCCTTCTTTGCAATTTTGTGCATCACTCATGAACCCATTTTTTTTTACCCATTTCACCTTTAGCCCTTATTTCCAGTTCTGTATTTCATGTATGAACTTGTTTGTTTTGGGGGGGGTGGTTTTTGTTTTTGTTTTTGTTTTTGTTTTGGTCCATTTACTCCCAAACATAAGTGTATTACCTTTGGGAAAATTAACATTTATAAATTATGATGAGCTTATGCAATTTATGATTCTTTGCTGCATTAAATTACTTTGTGCAACAGACTGCTATGTCTCAACTGGAAAAGTTAACAGTTTTTATTTTAATGTTATATAGCCTGAAAACTACAAGTCAATCTTAAAATTAAGCTTAAAATCCTTATGTGAGCAAGACAAGAGTATTCACCATTGCCCCTCATTCCAAGTTGTTTAAAAAAAAAAAAAAAGAAATGAAAAGGAGGAAAGACATAAGAAGAAAGAAAAGAAATGTTTAAGAGTCATTGGTAGACTTCCCGGGTGGAAGTATCCCAGCACATTCCCTGTCCTGAGAATTCTCCCTGAGAGTCGTGGGCAGCTGGCAGCTCTGGGGTATTCTGACTGTATTTGCACAAAGAAGGGTTACTTATCACTGGATATTCTTTCCCAGATGGAAACTCAAGATTTGCATTGGTAATTACAAATTGTACAGATTTCTAAGTTTTATAGGAAATTTGAATATACTGTGAAATGCATATCTAGTTACTGCCCAAATCTTACCAAACTATTCAGTATTTAACATAAAATGATAGCAGTCTTTTTCTGTTTGAGTGAGGCTCTACATTTTTCTTGATAAATGATTTCAGGATATTTTTGTTTATAGATCTGTTTAAGAAAGCGAAACTGCAAGAGGGTAATTGTATATATAGTAATATTTACATTTATTTAAAATTCATTTAAGAGATGCCTGGATATATAATTTTTACCAGAACATATGGAAAACATTGCAGAGATGAAAGCCAGTTACATTATCTCATCCGTGAAATTTTTCAGTATAACTAAACAAACATAAAAATATTCCAGTTTCGAATATTTAAGCGTAGCTATCTTTCTTAAGGCCCAAGAGGGTAACTTTGTGATATTTAAAGGGCTTAAATTTTAGAATGCAAGCAAAATTACCTTTTTAACACCAAGCATTTTATATATTAGAAAATTTTTATTTTCAATTTTTTAACTACCAAGTTGATGTACCTTGGAAGTTAGCAAAGACGTTCACCATGATACTGGATGTTATAGCTCCTATAGTCATTCTTTTCATTTCTGAGGCTGTATTTTAACAGTGGAAATAGCATGTCAGTGACTCTACTAATTCAGAAAAAAATAATTAACTGGTTTTTAATCCTTATTTCGAGTAATTACACATTTACTTACACTGTCAGTATTTTTTAAATTCATGGTTTCAGTAAAACAAGTAATACTGAAACGTTTAAATAGCTTCATTGTCTTATATTTTACAATTTAGGCAACCATTCTGGCTTAAAGCAGCTAAGATTCCGTGTTAGGATGCATGCCCTGTGGTTTGAAAACAAACCAAAACATCCATTCTGTTAAAATATTTTACAAATGGGATGAGCTGATCAGCACATCTGATGCTTAATCATTGACGACCCAGTTACTTCCTGAGCCTGCGTCTCCGACTCTGCAGTACTTCCCTAGGAGCCTTTGGAAGTTGTATTACATTTCTCACTTTCTTATTTTTTTGGCTTATTTTACTCTCTTAATTTAAATGCAGGCCAGTCATACAGTCTGGTGTCTTACTTGGTTTTATTTAGCTTTAGTACTGGGGATCAAACCCAGCAGGGCCTTATGTGTGCCAGACGAGCACTCTGCCGCTGAGCTGCATCCCTGCTCTAGTGCTCTGAGAAGTCCTTATGTCCTTGCGCTTGCTAGGCAAGTGCTGTACCCCTTGAGCTAAATCCCCAGCCCAAGAATCTCCTTTTTAGAAGATTCTCAGGTCGTATTTTAGACTCTAACTTTGTAATCCCTGAAAAAAATTACTATATAATGTAATGGTAATTCTGTACCAGTATACCACCTGGAGAAAATTACTACTTGATGAAAGAACAATCCTAAAACATTAATATTTTTGAAAATACCTTGTGATTTGTGGAATTGATGAACAAGAGAATTAAAAGCTTTTTGATGTGGTAGTTACTGTTTCCCTCATCTGTAAAATAGGAAGTTATCGCTCAGATACATCCAAGTGAAAGAGAATAAATAATTTTCCAGTTACTAAGATTATCTGGGAAGGGCTGGGGATTTAGCTCAGTGGTTAGAATGCTCACCTTGCAAGCACAAGGCCCTGAGTTCGATCCCCCGCTCCAAAAAAAAAAAAAAGATTATCTGGGAAAAAGAAACTTAGGTTCACATTTGGAAGAAACAAGCCCAAGGTTACTAAAAGGAAATAAATACAGTTTTCACTCTAAGTTACTGACATAAGGTGCTTTATATTTAGATTTTGAAAGCTATTGAGAGACGAATATATAGAAACTAGATTTTATTTTCTGAAACAGTGAAACAAGATTGGGGGAACGGGTGTGATATTACTGCAAACATATCTATAAAGAATATTTAGAGAAGCATATTCACAGCCTTTAAGATCATCAACATTTATTTCTTATTTTGTTTACACTCATTTTTATTTTTCATTTTCAATTTTGCTCAACAGAATGTAGTGACATGGGGTATTTTCAGTTGACGTCCTCAGCAAGACACGTTAGCCAAAAACAACAATGGTTCAACTTAAAACAGTGAAGTGGAATCGAGCCAGTCCTCAGATTGAGCTGTGGAATACTCTGGATGTTTCACTTTGGATTCCAGATGTTGAGATTTGTGTCACTGTATTTACGGGGAGTTAAGCCCTATGTCAGAGTGACAGCCATAGTAGTAGTTAGCATCAAGAGTCATAGTTACATTTTTATTACAGAAAAAATAGTTCCATGTTTTTGAAACAGTCCTCTTAGAAATTCCAACACCGTTAACAGAATCTGAGTGTGGCGTGCAGTACCTAGAAAATGAGATCACCCGAAAGTGTTCATAATGCTTCAGTTAAGCTTCCTATGTGCAGGGCCCAGGCCAGTCCCAGCTCATAATAATACGAGAGTTCAGGCCATAGACTGGAAACCAAAACTTCAGTTAAAAAAAAAAAAATTTTTTTTTAATGTAAAATTTTCTATTTTAGTTCTCAGTGGCTGGTTTATAAAATCAATCTATTTCCTTTCTCTCAATTTGACAAAGTTTGCTGATTAAGCCTGAAGTCCTGAGCTCACTCATGGTTTATTGATAAAATTGCTGCTTGGTTATCTGAGGAGCTACAGTATCATGACCTTTGTTAAACTGTCTTTGTTTTCCCATATGCCAGTGTGCCCAACCAGATTTTATTCGGCCAAGTAAGTTGGAAAAGCATTCTCTAAGTGAATGTTCTGTTTACCAAAGTGCATCGCCTGCTGAGGAGGGATCCCTCTGCCCGCTGAGGGAGGCCGGCCCCCCGGGCGCCGCTGTCCCAGCCTCTGCAGAGGTGGGAAGGGAGCCTTGAATGCTGTTCAGGCTGAGGAACCCCTGCTTTTGAGAGAGAACCTTTTCTGTGATTAGGTTACAATTGTGTCTTCTCTAGGAGATTTCTTTTTATTTCAGTATCAATTTAATTTTCAAATTGACAGATCCTATGCAGTCTCTCATACTGAGAGCAGCCCATTAAATTTGTGAAAGTTGCACTGTTTTCCTCTTTCAGGTACCTGAGATGAATAACATCAGGTATTTGGAAGGAATAAGATCATAAACCTTATTCATTACCTTCCTTGTACAAAACGATGGCTTCTAATACTTGTATTTCAAGGTATTTTTTAAAAACCAACAACCCCTGATAGAGTAACGTTTTGTTTTGATCCAAATTCCCAATAATGTATTTAATTTTTCTGTCCTGTCACATCAGAGAGAGATGGCCTGCCTCTTTGTAGGGCACCCTTACGGCACCTTATGTCAAATTTGGAGGATAGCATGTGGCTTCTTTGTGCCTCTGCTGTCTTCTCAGAAGCCATTTTATAAAAATCCTAGGTAGCCTATTTTAATATTTAAATATCTATATATTTGTGAAAGATACTTTTAGAACAGACTTTTTTTTTCTTTTTACTTTATAACTCCTGTATTCCCATTTTTAAGAGTAAATTTAAGCTTTTGCAAGATTAGGAAGTATTCTTCCAGAGCAGCATAATAAGAAAGTCAGATTGAGATAATAGACCAGAATTCAGAGATAGAAGAAGTTAAAATCAACCAAGGGAGATAGATTTGAAAGGGAAAATCTGATTTGATGTAACAGACATGAATTTTTAAATCGTGTTTCTGTTTGTGTAACTTCATATTTGCTGCTGTAAGTAGCTCAGTGTTTTACAGGGCTAACATACAAACCTGGCTCCTCTTGGAAACTGCAGCCCTTCCCCGCGCACGCAGCCTGGGCAGAGCCCACAGCGCCGTCTCCCCGGAGAGGTGCCGATCGTTCTGTGCAGCTGACGCGTGCTTCAGTATCTGTCTGTAGTCCGCAGCAAGAAAGTGCGGGGCGACTCTTTACCCTGCTGGCTATGATACTATGATTTTGGGGGGCACTGGCATCTTTTGAAACCCTCAAGGGAGGAAATGTGAACTAAATTACATAGGTGGGTGTTTTTATGTCCTCTACCACTCTCCTTGTGCCAGTCCCCAGTTCACCAGCTTCCTATCCAGTCATCATCTCATTCAAGTACGGCTTTACTTGGTGACAGTGGCCATAGCTAAGTTACTTGGCATGTTTGACTTTCAGTGATAACGGAAATGGTTTTGGATTTTGTTTTATTTCTTAAAAATGTATACAATGTCAGAACTTCACATTTTATATACTAGTATCTGGCTATTAGTATTTTACAGGAACCATAGTTCTTGGTGACTACACATATATATATTTTTTGTGACTTTTGTAAACTAAGTGCCGTTTCAACGTTACAATCATTTTTAGAGTTATTGTAATCAATGTGAATATCATGTTTTTTCAAATCTGTTCTGAGCCTATATAGTGTTTGCTTTGTGAACATAAGTGTATTGTATATAATCTGTATAGTTACATTGTATTGAAATATTAGCTTGTTTGATATAAGGAAAGTATGTATTCAGTACCTTTTTGCTAGCCTAATTGTTTAATCTTTTTTAAAAAGGTTTAAACTTTCTAAAAAAATCTTTAAGCTGACCTTTATTCCATGGTCACAAAGTACAGTTGGAAGGGATGGACAGGGAAAAACTAGTCTTGAGTATCTTTGGATAGAAACATGAGACTAAGACTTGTTTTTGTTTTGTTTTCTCCTCATTAAAATATCTTATCAATGCTTTATGGAGTAAAACTTCCTGCTATTGTTATTTATTATTGGCTGGAAGCAGAATTTGGCCGTGTTGGTTGAAGGCCAGTGGATAAGTTAGCAGAATTCTCACTATTAATGCGAACACCCCTCGCGAGTGTGCAGACTGGAGGGTACTTAGTGGACAGCACGTGTCGGTGTCAGTCTTCCGGTCAAGTAGGAAAACAGCTGTAAGTGCAAAGGTTTCCAAACACCACACCCGGCATGGGGCGGAAGCTATAAAGGAGGCAGTTAGAGGACGTCATCAGGTCTGAGAACTGCAGAACGAGATTGTTGCGTAAATCACGAAAAGCTACTTACTGCTAGCTGGGTTACCTCCTGCCGTTTCTCTGATTTTGTTTTTTGAAGTCATACCGTACTTAATATTGACTAGAGACCCACTGTTGCCGTTTCAGTGCTGACATTCAGCCACGGGGTAAAAACAGGTGCCGAGTGGGGAAATCAACTCATTCCACCGGTCCCTGGGTCCTGGAGGAAGCGCCTTCCAACCCAGACGCACCTTGATGTGGCTCTTAACAGGCAAAGAAGAATTTTTAATTGACCTCAAGCTACTAGAAATAGTTCATTAAGTTCAGAGAGGAAAACAGTGAATGTTTGAGAAGCACTTTCATACAGTGGGTGGTATGTTGTTTTTAACAAGTTTACCAGATCAAGGTCGGCAAACTGTTGGGTTCTTCAGTAGCTACATTTACCCCAGATGGTTGTGTAGAATGTAGAATTTAAAATAATTTTATTGAAGAGTCTGCATGAGTTACATAACAGAAAGATTCCTTTCAGAGAGTAACACTAAAACTAATGACCAAAGATGTGTTTCTCCTCAGTTAGTAGAATTGAAATTAATAATTTGGGCTTTTTCTCTATTGAACTGAAGTTTATTCTACGTACTAAAGTAAGAAAGTTAGCAAAATCCATAAACATTCCAAGAGTTTAAAGGGGGAAACCTGTGGCGGAGTGCTTGCCTAGCAAGTGCAAGGTCCTGAGGTCAATCCCCAGCACCAAAAAAATAATAAAAGAGGGGGGAAACCTGTGCACAAACACCAAATTGCAAAGTTTAATGTAAAAATGTTCTGTGAGTAAGCTTTTATACTGACGGAAAAACCAAGATGGAGTACATTCCATCTAGAAATTAATTCTTCAGCAAACTGATCAGTAACTAGGGTTTGAACACCCTCCTGGACAAACAGCTGTTTTGTTCTTGTTGCTGCTGCTGTTCTCTTAAAGTCTGATTGGCTTATGTGAATTTACCTACCAAAATATTGAAATCCCCAATTCATAGGAAAACAGGTCCTCTGAGTGCATTCTCACTCACAAACACAGTGATTGGAAGAGAGGCCATTTTGCCCTGCCGATTCTAGCTAGCATCATGATTCTTTTTGGGCACTGGCATTTTGTGGGAGGGAAAGGTGAATTAAATTATGTGGGTGGGTATTTTTAAGTCTTTCATGCCAGGATCTAGATCTCTTTGCCCTTAAAGGAGAGTCATTGCATCTTTTTCTTTAAGTGTGGAAACAATTGCTCCTAATTAGTCTCTCCGTCTCTGTCTCATTTTTTTGTTTTGTTTTTTTGGTACCGGTGATTTGAACAGCCAGGTCCCTCACACTGAGCTGCATCCCTACCCTTGTTTGGTTTGGTTTTGAGCCAGGGTCTCACTAGGTCACTGCAGTTGCTCGGCTGGGCTTGAACTTGCAGCTCCCGGAATGCTGGGATTGTAGACTTGCACTGCCACACCCAGCTGCTCATGACCTCTTTTTTTTTTTTTTTTTAAATAATCTTTTTTCTAAAGATGGAGAGTAGTTCATACTTTGACTGGGTTATCTTTCCAGTCCCCGGTCATAACATTTAGAATTTTCTTCATCCCCGCTGCTGTGAGCTTAGCTCTAGCTTTCCGTGTTCCTGGCCAAATACCGCTAATAGCCTGCTGTTAGTCCCTTTCTTGAGTTGGGCCCCTTTCTAATCCGTCCTGTCGCTACCGTGGATCATCTGTCTAATCAGGACATGGCCCTGCTGCCAGCCTCCACCTTGCTCTCCCTCAGAACTCCTTCAAGCCTGCGAACGCCCAGCCGTTCTAGAGAGCGCAGGCTTCACCCCTCGAAACGTGTCCTGGGTCCCCCCCCCCGGGGTTTGGGGCGGAGAACGCTGCTGTTTATTCCCATGGGAAGCTGTTTAGCTCCACCAGACCGCTTCCCAGGCACACTGTCTTGTGAATTTCTCTCCCAGGCAGTCGGGGGATTAAATGAATTACATGGAAAATGCTTACTGCAGCGCCTAGTCTGTAGTAGGCACTTTCTCGTCTGATCAGCAGGCAGTGGCCTTGCACACAGTCCTGCGAGTGTGCCTTGTGCTTGTGTATCTTATTTGGAGTACCCGGCACAGAGCAGAACTCAAACACTGGTGCGTGGATAACCAGCTGCTGCCAGGAAATGGTCAAAAGCTCAGTTCACCCCAGTGCCTAAAGGTTTGTTTAGAAAGGAAGGTTACGACAGAATACCTAGAATTATTCAATTTCTTGATGAGTTGCCTCAACTCTTCAGCAAAAATAGCAGAATCATAGGTTTATGAGGGTCTGAAATATAAGGCTTTAGAAACTGTGATTGGATACTAGCTTTAATCCTCAGGACAGCTGCCGGCAGGGTGGCCCCTTCCTACACTGTTCTCTGGAAGGGTGGTGTCTGCCACCCCTCCTCCCCTCCCTGGCTTCAGGCCCCGCCTCTCGAGGACACCTTCCCAGAGTGCCCTACACAAGGCCGGACGTCTCTCACACATCGCCTTTTCATCACACGGTCATTGCCCACAGCTGTCTCTTGTACCCAGAGCTGATGGAGTGAATGGGGTCCAGCCTTACAGACTTACAGTTTCTGAAGGAAAAGACAAGACTAGAAACAAAACAAGATTTTTAAAAATGACTGATTGCCACAAGAGACACCAAAAATGTTGCTTTGGACATTTGGAGGAGCGACAGCCCACAGAGAAGCCCTAGGGAACTGGAACTATTCGATAGTAAGAGGGAACCATCCATCACACGTTTCTGGGCAGAGAAATGACATGATCGGCTCTCGCTCTAGAAGGGTTAAGCACAAGTGTAAGGTACATTAAAGAGCACACATAGAGACAACAGAGCTCATGAGGAATCACTAGGAATTCAGGTCAGAGCCCCAAAGAAGGTAAGGGGAGTGGGGCCAGAGCGGAGGGCACGCATGTGCGTGTCAGCAGGCTGAATGAAGGCCACGTGGCCCGTGCACACAAGCAGTCTGGGAACTGTGGTGAGCTATTCACAGAGCTCATGTAGCCTCTTCAGGTGCTCAGGAGTCGGCGTTACTGCAGAGGAACCCTGTCTGAGGGGAAAAGGCAAGAATCAGGCAAAGTTCTGAGCGGAGCCTCAGGGCTGGGGTACAGCTTGGCGGTAAAGTGCCAGGCCCAGAAAGAGGAGGAGGCGCTTCAGAGGGTGAGGAAAGAACCACCTCTACAGCGTGGTCACACTAACTAGGTTCTTTAGCTGGTTACTTACCAGTTACTAGCTTTCTAGCGGAACTTAACTTTTATTGAAGAGGATTGGTGGGATCAAAAATTCCTAAGAAATTTCTGATTTTCTTCCCATAAACCTTGAGTGACTTCTCCACCAGGCCCCAGGAATAGAATGAATTGTTCTCGGGTGGGGATGAGGGCAGAGGAAGGGAAGCAGAAACAACAGTAAACAAGTGCTGGACAGTAGTGAGTACTAAGCGGAGAGTGAAGGGCAGGGAAAGGCAGTGTTGGTGGCCGGCCAGCAGTTTCACGCAGGGTGGGCCAGAAGAAGTGACAGATAGGTACAGGTCCGTGAGAAGGAGCGGTACAGGCAGAGGACAGGTCGGCGAGGGAGTCCTGCTGACCCACACCCTGCAGGGACAAAGCCACGATGCACAGGCGCTGCCAGAGGTCAGAAATGAAGCAGCCGAGACCAAGGAGGAGGAACTGGTTCCGGGCAGTGTCTTCCGGAACAAGCGCAGAGAAGGCCTATGGGATACCAGCCAGGGAGCATCCTGGAAGCTCCTTTCCCCAGGACCCCTGCCAGGTGAGGAGATGGGCATGACCACCCTGGGGATAGCCTATGCGGAAAGGGGGTTCAAGCAGGAGCAGCCACACTAAGACGCTTTGTGCACTAGTAACCAGCACGTGCTGGTACACTTTGCACAACTGCTCTCCAGAGCCAGGGACCATGGGACCCCGTGCTGGATGTGATACCCGCTACGGATATGGGACCAGCCAGGGTTTCCCTGTGGTCTGAACAGAAAGAGATACAGAGCTCACTTTAGGCGTTCTAACTTCACACTCTGTGAAGAGTCCAAACATGCGAATATACACACCCCCAAGTGTGGAGTCCCTGTCTGCTCTGGGCCTGGGTGCCCTATGTACCAACCAGTGCCTGGGACGGAGCCTGCGATCCTGAGCCCACGGGACCGAAAGCCCCACCCACCCGGGAAAAACAGTAAGAACAAAGTGCTCCGCGCTGAGCCTGCCGCCCCTCTGCCTTCCTCCCTGCTGTAGCCAGCAGCCCCAACCCAGGGCTTCATTCCAGCCTTGTCTGTCTCGAGGCCTCAACTTCCTGGCTCCTCTCCCGGTGGCAGGTGTAAATTGGGAGTGGGGTGGAGAGGCGAGCAGGGACGAGGTCAGGGAAGCTTTGAGCTGTCTAGCTGCCAGCAACACAACCCGCCACTCTTGGGGTCCTGGACCCCACAAGAAGCCACCTCCAAGCACATTAAAGAAGTTGTGCCACCCATGTTCAGTGTAGACGTTTCCCGGAAGTTACCTGTGGTGCAGTCCCATAAACAACCCAACAAAACAGAAAGGGCTCACTAATCCCAAGGGAGTGGACAGTACCTGGGAAGGTCAAAAAGGGACAGAATTCAGACTCCCGCTCACTGTTTGCAGACCCCAGAACACATCTTAGAGCAGCTGGGCACTGACAGCCTCTCTGAGCCCCGGGGAGGCGGTGCCTGGCAGGAGAACCAGGACCAGCCTGGGCAAGAGAGCCATCTCGAAGGCAAACAGGCATTCTCTGAGCCTCTGCACATTTCCTGCCTCCCTCCGTCGTTGCACCCTTGCTGATAAAGTAGAGCCTGTTTGTTTGCAAGCTCTTCACAGAGCAGTCAAGCTGTTCGCAGCTCTGGGGCACCAAGAGGTCCTCGGCGGCCTTTAGCACCCCCCTCCCCAAATCTGAATCAGCCTCCCTAGCGTCTGCTTGAGCGTCCCCGCAAAGAAAAGAAAGTTTGGAGACCTAGTGCAGTTTAACCTCGGAGAAGAAGCACTTTGGAGATGTGACGTTTTCCAGACACGTTCAGTGGGATGAACCCAAGGCGGCAAAGGCGAGCTGAGGCCCTGTCACCGAAGAGTAAGAGAAAACAGAAAGCCCGGTTCCCCGAGCCGCGACCCCGATCCCAACCTCCCAGGAACCTGGCCGGGAAGCCTGTCCTCCAACCCCGAGGCCTCCAGCTCGCATCCCCGAGGCTCGCTCCACACGGACAGAGCCGGCCCGTTCACCAGCTCGGGAAACACGTGCGCGACTTAAAAGGAGACCGCCGCTCTGCGGAGCACAGGGAGCGGATCCACTGTGCAAAAACAACAGACGACCTGCGCGTCACCTTCGCAAAGCCAGCGCGGCCAGCGAGGGAGGGCCGCCTTCGCGTGTGGTTTCCACTGGTGAGAGTACAGGTGCGTGAGATCCAGGTTTTGCCAGGACACACCATGAACTGTGTGGGAGCTGGAGAGAAGGGGCTACCCCAAGCCTCCTGCTGGATCTTACAGCGCTTCTGGCCAGCTGTGGGGCCGCGGACAGCACTGAAAGGTGGTGTGTGAGCGCCCCCTACTGCTCTCGCCTGGAATGAGCTGCCGCGCAAGGACTAAAGCCAAAATGCTCTTTACCCACCCTTAACCCGAACTTTGAAAATATTTAAAATCAAAAGGTTTTTGTTTAACATAAGTACCCAATGAAACACTCTAAACTGTTAACCCCTTATTTGTTTTTCCAAAACCTTCAAACTAGAACAAAATGCAATTTGTTTTCAGCTTGGTTTTTGTTCCATTGCCCCAGGTCCATGAAAGTCTTTGTCACAGGCGATGCAGAAATATTTCTGTCCTCAACACTGCTTCGACTTGTGGGTCTCTGAGACAGGGAAGTCAGCAAAAGGGACTCTCCTGGGCTCAGGGGGACCTCACCCCACCCCACACCCAGCAGAATTTCACTGACCCTCCTTTTCTGCAAGGCTCCAGGCCACCGTCCCCCTGCACTTCTGGCCTCTGCTTGCTTTGCTAAACTTGCTGCAAAGCCAAGCAGCACTCGACAGAAACGCAAGGCTCAGGGGAGGAAGGTAACGGGCAGGGGCTGGTTCCTCTGAATCAGAGGACAGAACACCCCGTTCTGCTGCCCAGTGCCAAGACTTCAAGGAAACATTTCTCCCTCCAGTCCACACTGCCCCAAGCAAAGGAGTAAGAGAAAGCACATGGTCTGGCCCTAAGAAAGGGAAATGCCCAGGGCCTGCTGGGGGTGGCCAAGGAAATGGAACGGGAAAGACCTGAAAATGCTGATGGAGCCATTTCAGAGCCCAACTAGTGAAGGTTCCTCTTGACCTTTCCACACGTACTTCGGCCAGTGAATTTATTACCTGGCAAGAGAGTCCTGGATCCTGCACCGCAGAGCCCTCTGTGAAGAAGGCCTGGGATCCAGAGGGGTGCAGACTTCATCGCATGCACAGCCAGGGTACCTCCTTCCTACCCAGTTCCCGAGAACCTGGGCATGGTGCAGGGCCTGTCTCCTCCATGGGAGGAGAATGACAGATCTTCATGACTGTGGCGAAGGCGAGGCAGGGGAAGTGCGCAAGATCCACTATTGAGGATGATGCCCGGCTCCTACAGACCCCCACCACCCAGCTGGGGAGACACAGAGACACGCTATCCAGCTCCCCCGTGGTGTCCAGGCCCTGTACAGACAAGGTGGAAGCCAGTGAGTCTGTCTCCTCCGCCTGTCTGTCGCAGGAAGCTGATCTGCCCTCCAGGCAAGGGCAACAGGGAAGGGACAGAAAGTCCTCCCTGGAGGCTCTTTCCCACGGAGCTGGGATAGTGATGTTCTCATTCTGAAAGGAGGCGCTCAGGCAGCTGCTAACCCAGGAGACATGTGCGCAGAACAACAGAAGGGCCACACAGGAGTCTGCGACACACCTGCAAAGCCCCAGGAGGGGCACCTGTCCTCAACGCCCACACCCTCGTGCGCCGCGCTCGTGCAAGCCAGGATCCCAGTCTCTCTCTGGGCTCTGGGCGTGCTCAGCACCCCGCCTCCCGCTGACTGCCCACTGGGGGTTCTGCGAGCCCCCCGCAGCCACAGCTCACATCCAGGGCCTTCCTGGGTCCCAAGCGTGCATGACCTCCAGTTGGTGAATGGAGGAATGGCTTCTGTCCTCCTTTCCCCTCGTTTACACAAATAACTTTTTATCTTTTTCTTTTTTCAAGACCCACATGCTTTAAACAGCGACATCAGGTTTTCCCCTGGACTATGTCTGGACATTGTTCCTGTGCTGTCTTCCTCACCTGTTCAGACAGTGCTGGAACTGTGACCTCAAAGAGTCGTCGATGGCCTGTGCTTTGGGGACTGTCCCCTGAACACACCTCCCGCTACAGATGCGTCCATCCCCCAACATACACACCGCGTCCCTGCAGCCCTGTGGAAAAGGAGATCAGCGGAGCCTGGAAGAATTTCCCTGTCGAGTTAAACAAGACCATATGAGGTTCCAGAGAGGCCTGGCAGGCAGAGCGAGCTGCTCGGATTCCAGGGTGTGGGCAGGGAAACAGTGATAAGCTCCACGGTGACGGCACAGGGCCGGGAGGGACGCAGGGCCCGGTGGGCTGAGGGAGGAAAGTTGGGTTCCCAACCCAGGAAAACACACACGCCTGCTGCTGGAAGGTGCTGAGACAACGGAACGGATCCCACCCACGCCTGGAAACAGTGGCTTTTTAGGAACGAGGGGAGGCGAGCGGAAAGGACAGAAGGGCCACACGGCCCCCCGGCTGCATGCGCAGGACGAAGGGGTGCAGGAGGTGGGGCAGGAGAGGATCATCGGGCTCAGTGAAATCCTGAGAGTCAGGAAGTCCTCATCAAACACAGTGTCTTCACCGTGGGCAACCCAGACCACAAAAGCCATTCGCCTGCCTTGGGGTTAGCGTCTAGGGTGGGAAGAGGCCCCGACACAGGGCCACCCCGTTAAGCCAGGTCACCCTGATCATTCCCGCTGTCCTTCCTCTCTGCTCTCTGCCAGGAGCTTAGAGGCGCACATCCAGAGTAGAGCCAGGGCAGCTTCGTGCGCACGCACACACATGCACACATACACATGTTACAGGAGCCTGTGCCACCTGGCAGAGCCCATTGTCAATGCCATGCTCGTCCGTCGCCTTGTGGAAAAGCTGCTTGGGCCGTCTCTAGGCAGCCCCAATATCCTAAACCAGGACAGAAACAGTCACCTTCCTGCTTTGGGCTTTGCTCTCATCAGTGCCTGTGGTGTTTGGGTCTCCTCAGCTCCCTTCCAACTGACACCCTGAGGGACCCGGGTGCAGGGGCCGAGCCCGGGACAGCCATTCCCCTGCCTGCTTCCGACCGGCACTCTTCTTCCTCCCCCCCTCGCCCACCATCCCTCCTGGGCACAGTGAGATGTCATCACGGCTAATGAAAACCACCTGACCTCTCACCAGGTGGACCCCAGGGACCCAAAAAGCAGCGACACCCTACTCCACCCAGAATGACAAAGCAGGTGGCAGACAAGCACAGGACCAGCCAAGAGCAAAGCCCCAACGTAGAAATTCGGCCCGCTGGCAGGAAGGTCTCAGGGGCAGCAGATCTCTGGGAGGTCTGCCAAGACTCTCAAGAGAAAGGACTCGCGCTTAGAGGAAGAGTCACTGAACACCTGTCCACTCCCATCTGCTGCCAGAGACAGTCATCTGTGGTACACAGAAAAAACACAGAGTGTCCCCAAAGTAAAGCATTCAAAAGACTGTCTTCTATGCTAAAAGCATGACTGCCTTCAGTGTACATGTCAAGGTGTCCTTTCTTTAGGAAATGGTGGTAATGTGTGAATAATGCACAGCATGTGGTGAGGCGGATACAAATCCACAGATGGCACAGTGCACAAGACTGTGGCTCTGGAGTCGGACCACCAGCGCTTAAATCCTAGAGTGTGGAATCCCAGTATTCCTAAGTGTGCACTGGTTTCTCTTTGGAAGATGAGAATGACCAGAGGATTGTTGTAAGGTTTAAATAATCCCAGCTCCTTGGGCAGCTGACGCAGCATTCTAGACTCAAGGCCGGGCTCAGCAACTCAAGACCTTGTATTTAAAACAAAAAACAAAACCTTAGGAGATGCCATTCTTCATTAAATACTGGTTCACCTATCATTTCACAGCTCGAAGAAATTCACATGTCTAAGAATCATGGGCTGAAGATTGTTTCCCTTAAATGTGGCTGCAAGTGGGCACCGCACACATGTATACACACACACACACACACACACATACACTGACTCCAAGCCTAGAAAAGTGAAAAGTATCATTTCACATGCAAGAGCTTTTAGCTCTGCAGGCACCCTGGATGTCCCTGGGGGAGGGAGAGCATGTCCTGGGGCAGTGGCCAGGCCCAGCTCCTGTGACATCCTAGGGGCTTGACACTGATCCGCCCTAATTCGTGTGTGTGTGTGTGTGTGTGTGTGTGTGTCTGTGTGTGTGTGTGTATGTGTTCGCGCGGGCTCGTGCCTCTGTGTCCCAGGTGCCCACCGTGGGTGTCCCATGGGATACCGCTTCGCACTTGTCCCCACTTACAGAGCTAACACCCACCTCAGCCACAGGCCACCCCTCGGTTTCCCTCAATCTCAAGAACCACCTTTAACCCAGCCTGGGAATGTGCTGTCCTCCGGGTAGCAATGCTGAGGTCCGAGGTTATGGCTGCAAACAGAGGTGCGCCGCACTAAAAGGAAGTAGGAAAGGCTTCGTGCTAGAAGCCTCTTACATCTCAGCCTGAGGCAGGCACCAGTGGTACAGCGAAGCAGTGTGACCTAAAGCAGCCTGGCGGAACAGGTCTGCCGTCGCCCCACCCCTACCCCGCCCCCAAGAGTGGCCGTCCGCCTGTAGCAGCTCACCATCGCCACCTCGTGGCCAGATGTCTGAACTACAGCCTCCCGGCCCCGGGGCTCAGGGGGCCTGGTCTCTGGAGCTCTCCAACGTGGGGCCAGGAGCTGAAACCTTACCTCTTCTGTACAGCCCACCCTCATTAATGCCAGTTTCTGCAGAATCACGGTCTGGGTCTTACTCCTGTGGATGCGACATGCAGGACTCTGAGTTCAACATTCATTAAACGTGAAATGGTTAAGACAATTGAGAGCCGGGCAGTTTGGGAGGACCAAAAAATTGTACGGCGATAAGACTCCAGGGTGTGCACTGAGTTAGGGGGAGCCGAGGCTGTTCTCCCTCACCCAGACAGACCCAGCTACACCTGTGAGGCCACGAAGCAGAGGACCCTAAAGTCTCCTCCTCCCTCACAAAGGGCACCGGCTGGGAAGCTGCACAAAATCCGTTTCCCCTTCTATGGATGCCGTGCTGAACTCCCTGATTACGACCTCTGCCAGCGTCCTGGGCCTGTCTTCTCCTGTCCACATCCCTCAGCTCAGCCCGGGCTGCTGAGAATGGCCAGCAGCATGAGGCTGCAGGGCCAGCGACCCAATTCCTGCGACCAGTGGAAAATGAAAATGCAGGGCCCCTTGTTCAAAAGTTACAAAGACTTCCAAGGGAGCGACGGAGCAGTTAACTGGGCAGAGGCCTGCTGGGGATGAGACCCTGCACCCTCCCAAGCCTGGTGCCGCCCCCTCACTGGCTCGGGCTCTTTCCTGGCGCCAGTGGCTTTAGTCTTTACAGGGCAATGAGCGACAAGCCTTGCAGCGGTGCATCTGAGCTCCCACTCGTTACCGATGCTCAGCCTGCCCTCTCTGGTCAGGAGTAATGCTGCACTTGGGTGCAATCTTGTGGAAGGCACTTTAGTGATCCCCATCCCAGGGATCAAATGAGTCTATAAATTCCAGCAGGCTTCCAGGACCCTGGCAGGACGGCAGGATCATGGACACCTGGCAGAGAACACCGTGATACCTCAGTCCTGGAGTGACAGGACCACAGCTAACCTGCTTCTCAAACTCCACATGCACTGGAACCCTCTGTCGGCTCTCAGTGCACAGACCGCTGCCCTCCTGACTCCGGAGGTCTGGGTGTAGCACGGGAAGTCGCACCTGTGAGTTCCCTGGGGACCGAGATGCTTCCTGCCCTAGGAACGCACTGACAGCCACCACTGTAGATGACAACCTGGGTTCTCCAGACCTCCTGCCAGGGGTCCTGGACAGGGAAGGGAAGGACACACACCTGAGGGGAATTTAAGACTAGCTTCCTGCAAGTGGAGCTGGGATGAAGTCGAGCTTGACAACTTCAGAAGCAGGAAAAGGAGTTAGAAAGAAATACAATGTTTTACTCTCACACACACAGGCACACACTGACACCACCCTAGGAGCTGGTGAAACAGATCCATTTTTAGACTCCTCTGTTTTCCAGAGTCCTGTAGACTGTGGTTTCCTGAAGAGGGCGACCTAAAGGCCCCACAGCCCGGAGCCTGCACCCCACCACTTTCACGGAGGTCCCTGAAGCTGCTGGACAGCTTCCCTGGAATCAGGGATGCTCTGCCGGGCCAGAGCTGGGAAGCCACATCTTAGAACCTTCACCCCCAGCGGCGCTGGCAATCGGTTCCTCCTCTCAGCTCTGGGCGGCACCTGGAAGCTGAGGAAGGCCAGGGGCTCTCTAGGTGCCCTGGAGTCCTGCGGGCGAGTACACAGTCTGGGTTCTGGGGGAAGAAGGGCCCGAAGCAGGAATGTAAACAGGGGTCCTGTCTTCAGACTGCGGTTGGTCTGCTGGGTGGCCCCGTGGCGTGCACATTGGAGTCACTGTGGGGTCACGGCCTCTACACGCCAGTCTGCTCTTTGATCCAGGTCCGAAATACAGGGAGCCTCGTGTATACGCCTGGCTTGTTCTTCTGAGCACAGCCTTCACCCCAGCTCACCACGCCTGCCTGGAAGATCCGCCCATCGGCCTCCACGCTGGACAGGGGGCCCCCAGAATCACCCTGAGAGGAGACAAGTCCCGTGCATAAGGTTCCGGCCCCGCCCTCACATCCCCGCCCCAGGCCCCGCCCCCGGGACCCGCCCCTCCAGGCCCCGCCCCACTCCGGCTCACACACCTGGCAGGCGTCCACGCCCCCACTGAGGAAACCCACACACATCATGCGTGGGGTGATCTGCTGCGGCAGCAGGTCCTCACAGGTCGTCTGGTTGATGACGCGGATCTCACCCTTCTGCAGGATCGGTGCCCCAGTACCTGGGAGAGGGCAGGACAGAGCGGACTCATGGGCAGAAGCTCCTTGAAGATGCTCCTCACAGAGGTCAGTTTACCAGCAATATCCTGGGAACAACTCAAAGCCCAGGACTGACAAACTAAGGATGGTGGCGCATCGGTCTGCTGGGCTGTCAGGCAGCCGTGGAGCGCAGCGGCTCTGGAAAGCCGGTAGATGAGGTCTGCCGTGCATCAAGGTGAGCCGGGGTGCGGCTGCGGTGCACTCGCCTGGCATGAATGAGGCCCTGAGCACCCCAAAACAAAAAGCACTAAGTAAGAGGCATGGGAAACAGCCGAAGGCTGAAAGCGCACCAGTGCACTGCAGTTTGGCTGGGGCAGCCGGCTTCACTATTTCTTCTCTATCTGCCACAGAAGCTTCGGCAATGTGTTATTAGTGTTACAATGGGTTTCCCCATGTCTCCCACAGGCAGGCCAAAGGGACCCTCAGGGAACACGCAGGCCCCTGGCCCAGTGTGAAACTCACCTCCCTCTTGGGTGTGTCCCCAGCCTGTGACCCAGATGGCCTTGCCAGCCGGGAAGACATGAGTGGTGTCAGGCAGGCAGATGGGCCGCACTGTGGCGCTGTATTCGGCCGGCTTCTTCAGCTCCAGCAAGGCGATGTCATAGTCAAAGGTGAAGTCGTTGAAGGAGGGGTGCGAGATGATGCGCCGCAGCTCGTGCTCCTGCACCCCAGTGGCCGTGCGCTGGCCCTGGTCCAGCAGACCCAGGAAGGCCGTCCACTTGGAGGGGTCTGAGTACCTGAAGGGGGAAGGCGGGAGAGGCTGGGTGAGGACACCGGCTGGCATGCAGCACAGGCACCATACGCAAGTGGGCAGTGTCGCCTCTGCCACCCAGCACCCTCAGAGGCCTGAAAGCCGGGGTCCGCCTGACCATAGGCTGGAGCCCTGAAAACCCTGAGCCAAAGTAACCCTCCTCTCCTTATAAACCATCTCAGGGACTTGGCAGAGCAATAGAAAGCTGACCAACGTGCTCAGCATGCGGCTCTTTAGGTCCACACAGCCACCAGCAGCAGAGACCAGGTGGGAAGATGCTGCCACTGAGACCCCAGTGACCACCAGGTCCTGGCAGGCAGCTGGTGACCACTGACAGATAGAACTGACCAGGACACACTCTTCTCGGAGATCATTTTATCCTCCAAAGAACCCTCCAGGTTGGCCAGCCCATTCTGGGTCTGGGGGTTTGGACACAGAAAGATGGAGTCACTGGCCCAAGATCACAGCCTACAAATGTTGGCCACAATTTGAATTTAAGCAACCTGCACTCTTATCTGCAATGTACAGCACGTCTTCTGGTGCCTTATGAGCACCTGACCCAAAAATGTGTCAAAGGAACCTGACTCCTGGTCACCACACATCTTGTACCTCTGCCTCGCTCTGGGGGGCCTGAGACACCTGTTCCAGCTGACTTCTGACACCCTGCTCTATAAGGTGTCACCAACAATTGCCTTCCCCAGCCCCTCAGGCAGAACTGTAAACACCACACCCTGGAACCAAGGCTGTCTGTACATGCGCCTGGCACATCACTCATTGCATGTGTGAGCGTGTGTGTGTGTGTGTGTGTGTGTGTGTGTGTGTGTGTGTGCACGCACGCACATTGGCTTGTATATGTCATAGATTTTGTCCCCACACTGGCAAGTCTGCGAAGTACAGGAACTGAGTTGTAGTCATACTTGTCTCCTGCTGCTAGCAGTAACAATTCATGGTGAATGCATTAATTGCACTTCCTTTTCTTTAGTGGTGGAGATCTCCAAGAAGGCCACTCTCCCAGGCCTGCTTCTTCTGAGCTGCTGTCCCCTTAGCCAGTGGCCAGACAGCCTGTAACCAGGAGCTAAGATATAAATTGCCTCGGGCCCACATCCAGCCACCTGTTCCTGCCATTTCTCTGGCCTCTCACACCCTGGTACCTGCTTGCCTAGTACCAGAACACCAGTGTGACCCTTCCTTCCAGGTCTGCACCTACTATGTGCCAGCTACAGCACCAGGTGTTCCAAGCGCATTATCAGATTTAGTTACTGGCATCACATCACCAGTGAGGAGCCCAGCACCTGGGAAGTCTGAATAACTTGCCCAAGGTCGCCTGCATTCGGCAAGCCAGAGCCAGAGCCCAGATCCAAGGCTCACCTTGAACCTATCCCCAGGAGCCACCTGGTGCAGAGACTGACCAGACAGGTTTCGGGACTGACACACCTGGGCAGAGGTGTGGCACAGCCCTACCCAAGCTGTGCCAATCCCAAGCAAAAGCCCTCACGTCTCTGAGTGTGTAACCGCAGGGACATGAACAGACCTGCCTAACTTGTTAGCAGGTGGAACCCAGAGTGTTCCACAGACAGCGAGACCTGGTAAAAGTGAGGTCTTATTAGCACTGTTATTAAGTCCCACTCGGGAACACCCGCCATCCCTCCACTGCCCTGCCCTGGCGCCGCCCCGGTGTGACCCCCGCACCTACTTGAAACTGTTTTCGTCCACAAAGCAGTGTGCCGCCGAGACCAGCCAGCTGGGAGAGATGAGAGAGGCGCCACAGACGTGGCCCTGGCCTAGCGCGTGCAGGCTCACCTGCCAGGGCCACTCGCCACTCTCCGCGTCCGTGCCCCCGACCACCCGAGCCTGCTTCGTGTACAACCGCAGCCCGCAGTCTGGAGAGGAGACAGAGAACCCGAGTGGGCAAGTCAAGCTGGGGCTGCTCGGGGTCAAGGAGATGCACTTGGGGGGCTCTGAGTGTGGAGGCACCTGCTGTCGGGCACAGCAGTGTTGGAGCACGGGTAGCACAAGGGACCCTCCGGAAGCATCCTCGAGCTCCACAGGTGCCCTGACTTCCGCCTTGCCTCCCGCTCCACTGCTCCCAAGTTCAAGCCCCTTCCGCTCCCCTTCCGCTGTGCTCCGGCCTCCAGGTGACCCGCTTTGCTCAGACTCGATGTGGCACACATTTGCCCGGATCTCTCATTTGAATGATGAGGGGCACAGCTCCCAGAAGGAAAGGTGGGCAGTGCCGTGAGGGCCTGGAGCAGCTGCAGCTGTGCCCACATTTAACGTGTGGCAGTGCTTCTGTAACACACACGAAGGCTGCAGGCTGAAGTGTGGTGGGTGGGCAATACCCTGCCCCGTGCCTGGGTAAGCGGGGCCCTTTCTCCACAGGCCGCTTGCCCGTGGCTGTGTCTGCAGCACCTTGGCCGATGCACCAGCCGCGCCACTGAGACTCTGATGTGCTGGCTGCCTGGTCTCTGTTATGGTTCAGACCTAGACATGCCGCAAAGGCCTCCTGCACTCAAAGGCAGGGCTTTTGGAAGGTGTCGGAATCCTGGGGGCTTACAGCTAGCCTGCTTCTGGGAGGCGGGGTCTAGTCAGAAGACCTGGTCAATGGGAGTGTGACCTGGAAGGGTTTGTCTCCCTCCCCACCTCCTCCCTTCTCTCTGCTTCTGGGTCTCCATAACCTGAGCAGGTTTTCCTCCACTGTACCCTTCTTGGGCCATTTTCTGCCTTGGAGCCAGTCGGCTCACCATGGATTTTAACCATGCATCCAAATAAACCTGTCCTGCTTGAAGCTGTGGGTGCTGGGTGCTGCACCACAGCGATGAGAAAGCAGCCTATTCCGCCTTTCTCCAGGATGGAGCTGGCCCACACAGCAGGCCCGGCCCAGATGGCAAAGTCACGCTTTCTCCCAGGCAGATGGACCGGCTCCTGGGCTCAGGTCTGGGTGAGTGACGTGCATCAGGTTTCTACCTCTGGATGCACCCCCAGGTGAGTCCCTCGCACACTGAATAAACCACCCCACCGCACTCCACGGCGCCGCTCACCACAGTCCTTTTCGTCCGAGCCATCACTGCAGTCTTCCTTCCCATCACACTCAGGGTTGCCCTTGTTCACACACTGCCCGTTGTGGCAGCGATAGGTGTACTTGGTGCAAGTGACCACACTCACTGTCCAGGAAGGAGGGCAGAGGAGGAAATCAGTTGCTCTGGGCACAGGAAGACCACCACGATCCAGCCTCCCACCCTCTCCCAGGCCTGCCCGGGGCAGCAGCCAGGCCCACTGCGCTTTCCGCCCTGCTACAGGCTCCCGCCTCCCAGAGCTGCCGCCCATGGTCACTTCTCGCCACATTTCACAGGTGTGTTTATCAGCGTTTGGGCATGCTGCACATGAGTGTGCTCATGTGAGTGTGCCCCTGTGCCTCACGGGGAGGCAGGCAGGAACAGGCCTCACCAGTGTCACACGAGGCCTCGTCGGAGCCGTCCCCACAGTCATCCTTCCTGTCGCACTGCTGGTTCTTCGGGAGGCACTTCCCACTGCCGCACTTGAAGGTCCCCTCAGGACACTCTGGGGAGGAGCACGTCCTTAACCTGGCTGGGGCCACCCACCCACCCTCCACCACACCCCTCGCCACCCCACTCACTGCATGCCAGCTCGTCACTGCTGTCCCCGCAGTCGTTCACACCATCGCAGACCCAGAACAGAGGTTTGCACAACTTGTTCTTGCATGTGAACTGATGGCTGGGGTTGCAAGCTGGGGAGAGCGGGGTGAGGGCAGGACTCAACCCCAGGTCCGGCTTGGACCTGGCCCCTTGGTGGCAGCCTCCCTGAGGAAGCTGGGGGCTGCCACCAGGGACTTTTCCCATCTTGGGACTGCCGTGAGCACCCTGCCCCGCTAGCTACAGAGGCATCGGAGACACCCACAGCCCCCAGCGGAGCCCCGGTTCCCGAGGCACGTAGGGAGGCCCAGGCAGCCCTGCACAGGCGTGGGGGGGGAGCCAGGGGACTCACTGCAGTTGCGCTCGTCACTGTGGTCCGTGCAGTCTGTCCAGCCGTCGCAGCGCAGGTCCCTCCGGATGCAGCGGCCGGTGCCGCACGTGAACATCCCAGGGCAGGCTGTGAACGGGAGCCTGAATCAGGGCTCCACTCCCTCTGGCCTCCCACCACAGAGGACGTGGGGGGCAGGCGCTGCGGCCCAGGCAGAGCGGGTCCCAAGACAGTCCTCCAGCCAGCAACATTGAGCCCCGAGCTCCAGGCAGAGTCCTCACCTGTGAGCACCAGACTCCCACCCATGACACGGGGGACAGAGCCAGGCAGGCCGGTGATGCATGCGTCCTAGCCAACCATAAAACAGCACCACGGATTTCCTTCAGGCTAATTTCCACATTTCACCGTTTCCAAAACTGGGTGGCATCTGCCACCTGCAGGCTGAGAGGGCCTCTGTCACAGCCCCACATACGAGCATCTTAGTCACAAGCTTGGTTTTAGACCAGAGGTGCCCGCTCCTCCAGTCACCCTTCTGCTCAGCCATGCAGTTGAATTTTAACTTAAATGTGGATTCCTAAGCAGAGTTAAAATCTCCTCCAAAAGGTCATTCTGTGATGCAAGGTTGAAATTCTAAAAATTACAGGTTGAGCATCTTTCATCCAAAAACCCGAACTCCAAGCTGGGTGTGGTGGCGCATGCCTGTAATCCTAGCACTCTGGATGCTGAGGCAGGTGGATTGCTGCAAGTTCAAGGTCAACCTGGGCTACACAGTGAGTTCAAGGCCAGCCTGAACTACACAGCGAGACCCTGTCACACACACCGAAAAAAATCCAAACTCCAAATTGCTCCAAAGTCTGAAATTTTTGAGCACTGACAGGATGCCAGAGTGGAAAGTCCCACTGGCCTGAATGATGAATTACACCCAAACAGGTGCACTAAAAATAGTGTACAACATCGCCTTCAGGCCATGCAGGCACGGTGTACAGGAAACAGACGGACTCCGTGTCTAGACTTGGGTCTCATCCTCAGGAGAGCTCATTGTGTATACACAAATATTCCAGAATCCAAAGACATCTGGAATCTAAAACACTTCAGATAAAGAACATTCAAATTGTGTTACATACATCAGCGACTTGCTGTTCACACAACCAACAGTAACTTATAATGTTCCAAACTTACGCTACTTCAACTGAAAGTGCTAAAAAGCCACCAGGACAAGAAGGGATATTAAAGTCACAGTGATGCCGCACACAGGGACAGACGGCTGCTGGAACTCAGGGTGGACAGTCCGTGGGCCCAGGCCTCCCTCAGGGATGCGTCCCTGAAGGCCACAGCGCACACCAGCACTCACTGCCAGCCAGCCTTTCCATTTGTACTTTATTTTTGCAGTATGAGGACCCCCAGGTCTTCACACTGAACTACATTCCCCGCCCTTTTTAGTTTATTATGAGTCTCACTAAATTGCCCAGGCTGAGATCAAGCTTTCCGTACTCCTGCCTCAGCCTCCCAGAGTACTGGGATTGCAGACACAGGCTACCAGGTCCAGATACTGTCAGCCTTTTTTAAATAAACTCAAGGATGGTAACATTTTTTTCCTTCAAAGAGCCACTAGAGTGACACGCAGCTACCTCCTCCCGTATCTGAGAATCTAGAAAGCCGACAAGACACAGAGCAGAGCATGCACGCTGAGCCAGCCCTCTAGCCCTGCAGCAGCCAGCACTCACGGTCCCTGGAGTCATAGGAGAGGTATTCAGCCAGGAACCCTGTGTCAGTGTAGGAGTGATCCGAGTGGAAGTGGACTGTGATCTTGCTGCTCTTGCTGATAACCACAAACTGGGGCCTCTCTCCGCAGTACCTGAAGGAGAGTGCGAGGGTGAAGGAGCCACTCCAGCCCGGCCCCACGGTGCAGGGACCCGGTCGGTCCTCCCCGCCCCCAGGACTCACTTCTCCCCGTTTATCTCCACGTAGTCTTTGGAGCAGGCGCCCGGCCCCACGTTGGGCTCCAGCAGGAAGAAGTATTTGAAGCGCAGTTTCACGTTCTGGTTGTTGGGCACCTGGACAGAGGGGCACGGCATGGAGCAGGACACACTGCTGTGACATCCTCCCTTGGGCGTGTTCCAGGAAGCCTGATGGCGCCAACGGTGCCGACCCTGTGTGCTCCACAGGTTTTTTTCTATACACGTGTACTTATGATAAAGGTTTCTTTTTTAATTTGTCTTTTAATTCAGGGGTTCTCGAGTCCAGGCCATGGGCAGTACTGGCTGGTGGCCTGTCAGGAATCAGGCTGCACAGCAGGAGGTGAGCAGCAGGCAAGCAGGAGAAGCACCATTTATTTACAGCCGCTCCCCATCCTGGGGACCACGGCCTGAGCTCCGCCTCTGTCAGATCAACGGTGGGATTAGGCTCTCGCGGGAGCTCAAACCCTGCTGTAAACTGCACATTTGAGGGCTCTCAGCTATGGGCTCCTTATTAGAATCTAATACCTGACGATCTGAGGTGGAGCTGCGGTGGCGATGCTAGCACTGGGGAGTGTAATTATCGTGCGTCACAGACGTACACTAATAAAAAAGGAAACTGAACCCCGCCCTCATCCCGGAAATACTGTCTTCTACAAAACCAGTCCCTGTTTACCTAAAGGAAGCACTCATGGCTACTCTTTGCCATGTCCTAGTAGCCAGCATTGGTACCCTTGTGCTTTGGGGCCATTATTAAGAAAAACAAAGGCTCCTTGAAAACAAGTGCTGTTCGGGGTGGGCAGCAGGTATCAGTGTGGATGCAGGGACAGAAGGACACACAGGCAGAATGGAGCAGGACAGCACGAGATGTCACACTGCTCAGAACAACGCACAGCTTAACACTTGCGAAACATTTATTTCTGGAACTTCCCATTTAATACTTTTGGACTGTGGCTGACCACGGCTAACTGAAGCCATGGAAAGCGAAACCACGAATGAGAAAGGGACGAGTGTGTCCTGTGGAGAAGGCCGGTCTGGAAGGGAAAAGGACAGATCACGAGTATGGCATGCGGGCACCAAGAGGCATCGTCCTGCTGCTGTCTCACAAGTGCCTTCCTCTGACATCATCCTGGCGGCACCCCCACACACCCTCACCTCACTGTACCCAGCACGGCCTGAGGCAGAGAGGGAAGTAACTGGTGAGGTCCCTCAATCAGTCACCGATCAGGGAGCAGGGACCTGGGTCTGGAGCTGCCACCCTGCAGTGGAAGATCCTGGCAGATCGCGTGGGTGGCCTCCTCGGGGTTGGCAAAGGAGCACATCTCCCCTCTCGCTGCCCTTCCTCACCTGCCGTGCTGGGCACCCCTCTCCCCGCCTCCCGCATACCCCTACCTGGATGTTCCACATGCAGTCCATGTTGGGCGGGTAGTGACCAGGGTAGTAGGGGGTGCTAAATGTCCCCTGGGCTTCACGCAGCAGGCCTCCACAGCCTGAGAGGAGAGGCAGGAGAAAGGAGGTGAGGGCCAGGGACACTCCAGCCAGGCAGGCAGGTGCTCGGAAGCTCACTGCTTTCAGGGAGGCGAGGGGTCTCTGGCTCACACTTCCAGCCATCGCTAAACAGGGCCAGCTGACAGGGCTCTGGTCACCCCCAAGGTCTGTCCCTTCTCTGCGGCCACAAGCGCTGCCCACCCTGCCCTGCCCTTCCTTACTGCTCATCTTGGGCAGCTGGAAGAAGGAGGCCTCAAAGCCGGGATGCCGCCGCTCTGTGTTGGTGATCAGCGTGACAAGCAGGACGTTCTGAGAGGACAGGAAGGTCAGGTTGTAGGAGGGCGGGTAGGCGCCACACAGCCTGCAGGGCAGAGGGACAGCGTTAGCGAGACACACTCAGACCTCAGCCCGCCCGCCCCAGACCAGGGCCCGGCTGACCCTGGGCCCGTGCACCTCAGGCCCAGGGCGAGGAGAGGAGGCCCTGGCCAGTCCCCGCCCCAACAAGCAAGGGTGGCAGAGCAGGCCCGGAGTCCGGCGTTTGTGTGTGGAGCGGCAAAGCCCTGGAGACAAAGGCCTCACAGGATTCACCAAGTAAATTATGAGTTGAACAACAGTGCGAATAGCAATAGCGACTAACACTTTAGAACATGCTAGGCAGAGTTCTTAGTGATTTTTTTTTTCTTTTTGTCGGATCATACCATGACACATGCTGGGCCAGTGTTCTAACTCATGATCTTTGTAACAACTCTGCGAAGTTGATATATTGTCCCCGTTCCAGAGATGAGGACATTGAGGCAAAGAGAAGTTCGGTAACCTGCCCCATGATAAATAAGTGGCAGGCCTAGAATCAAACTCAGGTGTCCAGGCTCCAAAGCCCACTGCTAATGACCGAGTAACCTGCCACCAAACAGTGCGCTGTTACAACCAATATGAGCGCTGCAAACGAGGCTGGCTGATACGGAAAAAGTAGGCACATATAATCCTGTTTCTGAAGACACACACAAGTACATAGCAAAAAAAGTCTGGAGAATATACATCAAAAATGTAATAGTGGTTTCTGAACGTGCTGGTGTACACCTATAAATCCCAGCACTCTAGGAGGCTGAGGCAGGAGAATCGAAAGTTTGAACTCAGCGTGAGCAATTTAGTGACTTACTGAGAACTTGTCTCAAAAATGTTAAAAAGGGCTGGGTGTGTAGCTCAGTGTGAAGGGCCAGGGTTCAATCTGCAGCAGTGCACACACACACACACACACTTACACACACACACACACATACACACACACACGAAAAAAGTTAACAGTGGTTATTCCAGGGTAGTAAGGTGATGGGTGACTTTTACCCTCCTTCCACTTGTCAATTGCTACTTTTTCCTTTGGGGATTGTTTACGTCTTTGCTGTGTGACAGTAAATTTTAAAAAGATGGGGAAAGGTGCTCAGTCAGAAGTCCTGGCTTCTAAGCTGTGAAAAAAGATGGTTTGGTCTTGGTTTGGGACTGAACCAAGAAACCCTGCCTGATGCCCAGAGCACCGGAAGGCTCCGGCCTCACTTCAGCAGGAAGTGCCCAGCCGGAGCCCAGCACAGCTGGCAGCTGAGGCACGTGCTCTGCACCCCAGCAGGGACCTGCATCCCGGCGCCTGCCCCACAGCAGGTGCACCAGCCACACATTTCCCGTAACTCTGAAGCCCTGACTCTGGGCCTCGCTGACCCTGGAGAGATGCCTCCCGGGGCTGCCAAACCCTAAAATCAGTGACAGTCTCACCAGCAGGCGCACCTGTCCCGTGCAGACCAGTCCACTCAGACCCGCACGCCTCCCCTCTCGGGGCTCACGGGCCCCGACCACCCAGGCCACGTACCGGACACTCGGGACAGCCCAAGCGCCAAGCCCACAGCAACGGTTCAGGCTCGCTGAGCCCCAGCCTGTTCACCCTGTGCCGTCTTCCTTTCCCGTGTAAACCACAATAAAAGTTCTCACCCACAGTCCCTCCGCCTCCTCCCCACCTCAAAGGACCTGCGTGCTGTGCCCCTTGGCACCTCTTCTCTTAGGAACGCCTTTCTCTTTTTTCTTTTTTCTGGACTTGGCGTCTCCAGGCCAGAGAAGCTGAAGCATCGCCTCTGAGACCCACTGGAGCCACACCTGTCGCCACCATCTGGCAGTTTCACCATGGCCTGAGGCCAAACGCCATAAACTGCACCCCAGGCTGCGGCATTCTTGGTTTGGGGGCCAAGCCCACCAGAGCTCCAGGACACTCACCGCACCACGGCGTGAGGCTCCACAGGGCTCAGACTATTGTACACCGTGACCAGGTCACTGCCCTGCTCGTCACAGGGGGCAACGTCAAAGCTGCGGAAGGTGAGGCTCAGCACCAAGTCTGCATCGCCCCGCAGGGTCCACTGGCAGCGGGCACGAGCTGGGTAGGGGCTGTCGGGGAAGCCAGGTGTGGTGAAGCGCGTCACCTCCCTGCCACGGGCGTGCAGGGCAAAACTGCAGCTGTCTGCACAGGAGACGAGAGGAACATGGGTGGGGCTGAGGCTGCTAGAACCCAGTGGGGTGCACCCCAGACTCGCCCACCCCCAGGCACCCTGGGCTGCGCCAGACCCAGGGGATACCGGCAGGGGCCTTCTCAGGGGAGACTGGAAGTAGAGAAGGGATGACGTGCTGCCATTGGCACCATCGGCCTTCCGTGGACCCCATGGCTGAAGGCACACCTGGCCATATCCCTCCTTTCTTCCACCTGGGGGTAGGGGGGGCAGAATACTTACTGTCCTGGGTCCTCTGTAATGTTCTGGGGTCAGTGGCTGAAGAACAAAAAGGAGAATATTTACTGTTATGGTCTGTGTCTTTATTCCTGCTTCCTTAGCCTCCTAAGGGAGGAAACCGGCCAGCCAGCAGAGTCCTCTCCTGCCCCTCTCCCTGCAGGCTGGTCTTCCTGTGCCCGCCCCCACCTGCCCAACTCACGGAAGGCCACCACCGAGGTCACTACGAAGGAGCTCAGTGCCCGGGCTCGGGGCGGCAGTGTGATCACTCGCTTCTCGGCCATGGCCCGCTCCACCTCCTCCTCCAGGTACTTGGGGATGCTGAATTCTGACCAGTAGTAGGCGATGACGCTGCCCTCGCTGGGGAGATAAGGGCAAGCCTGAGGCAAGGGGTGAGTGGGGGTCTGGGGACCCACGTTCTCCCCGGCCACCTGCACCCACCCACCCTATGATCCCTCAAGCAAGAGATCTTACCCCTTGCCTTCTGCTCTCCATGTCTCAACCCCAACCACATATTCTGGGGCCAGCTCAATGAGCAACAATGAGAAAAGGACCTGGCAGGAGTCTGACCACTAATGTGGTTATACGGCACCACCCTTCCTGGGACCGTTTGCTGATCTAGGGAGATGAGATTGCCACCTGCACCCGGTATTCCTGAGGATTCGACTGAATAAGCAAAATAAAAAGTACTTTGGGGCCCAGGCATGGTAGCAGGTAACCCATAGTCTCAGCAATTTAGGAGGCTGAGGCAGGAGGATTACTTGTGTCCAGGAGTTCAAGGTCAGGCTGGACAACATGGCAAGACCCATCCCCCAAAAGCTGGGTATGGTGGTGCACACCTATAATCCCACCACTTAGGAGACTGAAGCAGTAGGATCGCCATGAATTCTAGGCCAGCCTGGGCTACATAGTGAGACACTGTCTCAAAAAAAAAAGAAAAGAAAAGAAGAAAAGGACTGGGAATGTAGCTAAGGGGTAGAGCACTTGTCTAGCATGTGCAAGGCCCTGGTTCCAGCTCCAGCACCACTAAGAAAAGGTACTATGAGAACAGGGTTTATTATTTTAAAGAGTATTATCACATGAAGCTCTTCTCGGCACCCCAACTCCCTCAAACCCAGATCTGGAAAAATAATCCCTGTGCTCGCCAAATGCAGCACGGGGGCAGGCACAAAGTAGAGCATTCCACAGGCATTTGTGCACCTCATCCCAACCACACCGCCTGGGAGACAGAAGAAATCAGCGTGCCAAGTTGCTGGCACGAGGACGGAACAGGACACCCCTTTCAGCGTCATTGTCCCCTGGGTCATGAAGCGTCTGGTGCTACACATGCCATCGCGTGGGTCCCTTTCCCAACAGGCTGGGGCCTGCCCCACCCGGATGACCCCCAGCACTGACCTGAAGGCAGTCACGGACGACTTCCTGTAGTAGGGGCCCAGGACAGCGATCTCGCTGTATAACAACTTCAGCTGAGGACAGGGGACAAGACTCATGACAGGGCAAAGAGCGTGACAGCCCCTTCCCCAAGCCCGGACTGCTCCCACCCTTCCTGGGACCCGGCCCTCCTAGCTCAGCTGCAGCCCAGGGTCCTCTCTACTTGACAGGGCCGGGGGTCCCCGGGGCGGGAATGAACTCACCGCTTCCTTCACCTTCTTGGCCAAGTTTACAAACTCGGTGGAGTTCGAGTTCTCATAGGCGTCCAGAAAGTTCTCATTCGTGATCCTCAGGTAGCCGTTGAAGACCTTCTGCACCCGCACATTCTGATCTGCACCAGGCCAGGAGAGCGGTTGGGGCGGCACCGCCACAGCTGTCCCCAGCGCCCAGGGAGACGGCCCCCTCCTGCGCCACCCTTGTCCACCACGCTGTCCCTGGGTACTCACACTGGAAGTGCCACACCAGCAGGCCCACCATGAGCGAGAGCAAGAGGAAGCCGGCCAGCAGGGCCACCAGCACCACCCATCGCCGTGGCCCGCGCTTCTCCACCTGCTTGGCGTTGTTCACCGGCAGGAACTCCACGCCCTCCTCGAAGCCTTTCATGTCCTGCACAGAGAGAGCCACGCGGGCTCAGAGACTCTCGTCCATGGCCTCCCAGGGAGGAAGGGAGGTATTCTGTGGGGAGGGGTGGGTGGAGCCGGGCCGGGCAGAGGTGGAGGGCCGCATCCCTGAGCCACCACTCCGCACAGGGCCTGCTTAGAGATATGAACCCCTACAGAGGAAGGTGAGGGCGGCCGACTGGGCCACACATCCCGGGCGGGCACAAATCGCTTAAGAATCGTTCCTTTTGGGCTGTGGATTTAGCTCAGTGGTTAGAGTGCCAAGACCCTGGGTTCAATCCCCAGCACTAAAAAAAAAAAAAAAAAAAAAAAAAAGAATCATTCCTTTAAATTGAAATGAAGGCTGGGAACAGTGGTACACACCTGTGATCCTGGTGCTCAGGAAGCTGAGGCAGGAGGATTGCCTCAAGTTTGAAGCCAGCCTGGGCTACACCCTGTCTCAAAAAAGCCAACCAACTAAACCAACAAACAAGTACATAAATAAATAGAAATGAAATCAAAAACTACAAACCCAGTCACTCAGGGTCCTGTCTGACACTGGTGGAAACCCAAGAGTAGTGAGCCTGGCACTGCAGGGCCTCTGTGAGGACATCTAAGGCCAGCCCTGCCTGCCCCAGACACAGCCCTGTTAGATTCCATCCCCACGGTCACCTGGGCCAGGAGCTGTGGACAGCATGGACACTGTACACCCTACCCGCACGGCCGCCATGGCACAAACCACTCTGCTTTTTCCTGTCGCTGGCCCTGTCCGGAAGCCCAGGTCTCCACTGAAACCCACACCCGTGCCCAGACTCAAGTGTGAAAGCAAACAAAACACCTGACAACAGGATGGCGGCTTCTCCGGCTCCTCCTGGCCGGCAGGGGGCACAATACGGAAAGGGCAGGTGACGTGGCTCTGGCCCCATGACAGGCAGGCCAACCTCCTTCCCAGAGTACCCTCCAGCGCCCGCCCTCAACCCACAGACACGCTGTGGTCTTTTGCTGTGGTGCTTTCTGCTTAATTCAGCAACTGACCACCCCAAATCCCACAGGCGCCGCCACCCTGATGGCCACTTCACAACCACCTCTCATGCCTGACTGATGTTCCCTGACCTGCCACATCTTCACGTTCCCTGTTAAGTTCCTGCTCTGAGAGACCCTCCCCACTCCAGCCATACTGAGATAGTTCTCTGCTTTTACCTTCCTATTCAGTTATGTTTGTGCCTTTACCAATATCACACATGGAAGCTGCCCCAGACAGCCACTTAAAATGCTTTCCAGTTGCTTACTCTGCATTTGTCTCTGTATTTCTAAATACTATGCCAAGCCAAGCACAATGGTGCATGCCTATAATCCCAGCACTTTGGGAGGCTGAGACAGGAGAGGAGGATCGCAAGTTTGAGCCCAGCCTAGGCAGTTTAGCGACTCAGTAAAACCCTGTCACAAAATAAAAATAAAAAGGCCTGAAGATGTAGCTCAGTCTGAAGACCCTAAGTTCAATCCCTAATACTGCAATAATAAATACTTTTAAAAAATTTTAAAGATGTTTTAAATGGACTAGGGATGTAGCTCAGTGAAAAGGCCTTGGGCCCAACCCCTAGTCCCTCCAAAACAAAGCATCTAAAGGTGGTGAGTGTAGCTCAGTGTTAGAGTGCTTGCCTAGCATGCCCAAGGTCCTGGGTTCGATTGCTACTACTGAAAAAAAGAAAATCAAAATCAGTGCCAAGATCACTGTGTCTTGATTTAGCTATTTAAAATATCAACATTATCTTGATAGCATGGGTCTTAAAGCCCTTCCTTCCCTTTCTCTCCCCCATCTTCCCAAAAATTGTAGGATTCAAATTTTTAAAAATTGGGCTGGGGATTTAGCTCAGTGGTTAGAGCGCTTGCCTCGCAAGCACAAGGCCCTGAGTTCAATCCTCAGCACCAAAAAAAAAAAAAAAAAAAAATTGTACCTATACTGTTTTTCATTATTAGTTTGTGAAAATAGTGTTCAGCATTTTGTTTCCTTTCTGGTACAATTTATTTCTCTTGCTGCAGATTTTCATTTCCTTGGATTTCTTTTTAGCACTCACCCAAGTCTTTATATATAATCTAAGGTTTCTGTAACACTCCTCTCAATGTTCTACACATAAAGATCATTTTCTCCCTGGGAAGCTTCTCTTCGAGCCCTGTGTCCTTTCTCATAGAGGTTCCTCTGGTACTTCCGTCGCCACCATCAGGGGACCCCTCCATCTCCATCTTCTGTTGAAACCCCTACTTCCTAGGATCCCGTATCTTCACTTCATTTTGGTAAAAACATATTTTAGTAGCTTCCTGAGAAGGACATTTTTTGACGCTTTGCATGTTTCTGAGAATTTCTTAATTCTACATGCAGATTTTTGACAGTTTGGCTGGGTATAGACTTACAGGTTTAAAACAGGAGGATGGGGACTTAGCTCAGTGGCAGAGTGCTTGCCTGGCAAGCACAAGGCCCTGAGTTCGATCCCCAGCATCCCCGCCAAAATAAAAAAATTTTCAGAAAAACAAACAATTTTCACTCAGAACTTGGAAGCCTCCATTTTTTGCTTCTAATTTTGCTTTTGAGAAATATTATAAATCCATTACTTCTTACTTAGTGGCCTTTTAACCTTTTTATGAAAGGCTTCAGGATGAGCTTTGAATTAGATATTTAAGTTTCATTATGCTGAACTCTCCATATGTCCTTTAAACTTGGAGATTTTTATCTTTCAATCTGAAAAACTTATTTCTTAGATAATGTCCACCCCTTCATTTTCTTGGTCTACCTTTCTCCATTTCTTTTTATACTGATCCTCTATCCTTTCTTTGTATTAGCCATCTCATCATCTTTAATCTTTTTACTAATGGTTTTCGTTTTTGCTATCAAATTTTTAATGTCCAAGAATGTTCTTGTTCTCTTCAATTTTCCCCTTTTATGGCACTTTGCATCTGTTTCATGGATGCAAATCTTTTCATCTTTATTTCTCTGTTAACCTTGTCTCTGTATACCTTTCTCTTCATTAGCTGTTCATTCATCTGTAGGAATGCGGTCCTAAAGACTGTTCGGAAGCTCTGTGTGTGGGGGGCTCTTCAGGGCACAAGAAAGTGGCCAGCCAGCCAGATTTTTAGTGGACACTCCCAACAGTGAGGCTCTGCAGATCTTTCTACGAGATGGCTCAGTTGCTCCAGGGAGAGTACAGTTTTCTAATCCCCTGCCTGGGGAGCCACTGGCATTGAGGAACGTGTAGGGAAATAAACTCATTCCCCGCTTCTTTCCATTCCTTACCACAGCCTTCCTCTGACCTGATGTTCTAGAGTCCAGATGTTCTCTGATCAATTTTTCCAGACTAATCTTCCTTGTTATTCCCGAGTAGAGGCAGAGACAGGGATTTCTAACAACGTATTTCCTTGTCTCACCCCTATCTTCAATAACTCTTGAGCCAAAGGGCTGGCAGTGTGGCTCAGTAGTAAAGTGCCTGCAGTTTTCACAAGGCCCGAGTTTGATCCCCAGGACCACAGAAATAAGTAATTAAAAAAACCGAAGTCCAATTCCTGAAAGAGCAATTCCTGAAACAGCAAAGGGATACTTCCAATATCTAAAGAAACACCTAAGTCTACAAGTTCAAAGGGTAGTGAATGGTGAGAAAGAGAAATGAAAAAGCATAAATAACTAAATACACCATGACAAAATTTCAGAACACCGGGGATAAATAGTGGGTCCTCCACAATTCTCACTTTTCTCTCATATATATATATGTATATATATATACACATATACATATATATACATATACATATATATACATATACATATATATACATATACATATATATACATATACATATATATATACACATACATATATATATATATTCTTTTTTTTTGAAACAGGGTCTTGTTATCTGTATCACATACTGGTCTCGAACTCAAAGCAATCCTCCTGTCTCAGCCTCCCAAGTGCTGGAATTACAGGTATGCATCACGACACCTGGCTTCTTGGAATGTTTTTAAACTTGTTCTTGGAGCTGGGGATTTAGCTGATTGGTTAAAGAGCTTGCCTAGCAAGCACAAGGCCCCGAGTTCAATCTCTGGCAGCAAAAAATAAAAAAATAAAAAAACTTGTTCTTGCAAACCTTTTGAGTTGTTAAAATGGGTTTGCTGAGATATGAATGACATAAAATAAACTGTATATATTTAAAGTGCATAATATTATATATATATATATATATATATATATTTGTACACCCACGAAACTATCATCACAGTCAAAATAAATATATCCATCATCTTCGAAAGCATCCCGTGGCCCTTCTCTCCCACTCCCCCCACTCCCCAAGCCACCACTCAAGTACTTTTTTTTTTTTTTTTTTTTGGTGCTAGGGATTGAATTCAGGGTCTTGTGCTTGCAAGGCAAGCACTCTAAAGACTGAGCTAAAGCCTCAGCCCTCTACTTCTTGTCACAAAGAATAGTTCATTTTTTTCTAGAACTTTATACAAATGGAATTATACAATATGTAGTGCTGGGGGGGCTTCTTTTT